>JAIUND010000298.1:0-84512 GCA_034699125.1 Gisinianus flammeolus
GTAGCCTCCAGGTCGACTTTTAGTTTTCGGCCCATTTGATTACATGCGTACATACGGCGGACAGACACACACACACAACTTTGCTGCTTTATATATAAGTAATGATGTTTCATTTACATATACATTATTATATATACGTAACTACGGATTACGGATTTCTCTGGTCTGACCTTTTCAAACGCCAAATAAGAAAGTCTCTCGACATCCAAATCCCAAATGTCGTTCTGTCTAATTAAACAATCACAAAAACACGTGTATAAGACTCCTCATCTCTTTCTCTCTCTATATTGGATATAGAGAAAAGTTTATACACGTATATCTTTGATCTTTGACAGTACATTAGTAAACCCCGGAAACTCGAGAATGCTATTCCAAATTACCAACTACCAAGTGTAATTTAATCCTGTACATTATTGAAATTTCAGGCCCCAATAACTCTTGTTGCAAAAATGAGGAAGACGAAAAAACGAACAAAGCAAAAAAAAAACAAAAACAAAAACAAAAGAAAAATGAAGGGAAACCTCTGAATAAAATACAGATAGAATTACTCAATACATACATGTTTTAGTTGTTGGTGGGATTCTGTTTGAAGTTGAAGTCAGGTCAACATCTATAGACAGGAGAAGTCACAATGAAATGTGTACGAAAATTTTGGGACATGAACTTGAATTTTGACTTGACACGTGACTCGACTTGGATATTTTTACTAGTCGAGTCCAAAGTTGAGTTATATATTATGAGTTGTAACTTATAACTTATCATATTATGTGTGTATATTTTGTTTATTTTTTTTATTGCATACAATTTACTTGTATATGAAGGAAAATATATGAGAAAAATTTGAGATATTCTTGTAGAGTGCTCAGCAATTCAGCAGTAAAACTCAAACCAAGAAATATTATATATAGAGACTGTGAGTACAGTATAAATTGTAGTATGTATAGATAGAGTGAATGTGTGTAGACGAAGGCGACAGTTTGCTCGAGATGCCCATTTTGCCCACTGCTCCACGGCGACGAGCGAAAAAATCAATAGAGGCACATGCCTTTGAGTGAGAGAGAGAGAGAAAGAGAAAACTCAGTTCTTCAGTATTTTGTCCTACACAATACATACAGATTACGCACACTCTGCATCCTTATAAACCGTAACCTCTAGTACTTCACTCTCTCTCTCTCTCTCTCTCTCTCTCTCCTTCTCTGTCTCATATATATAGTTAATAATTTAATTTCCAAAAGAAAAAACCTGTGTACCTATATATTATGTTCCCCTTTTATTTTCCACGTGTATATATATACTGTACGAAAATTGGGAATGATTTTTTCATTTTTAAAATGGAAAATATTTTTATAATGTATTCATCGTAGTGTATTAAATTATTGTATAGAATTCCAAATATTTCATGATATACCCATCCAAAATTGACTCTTTCTATATCTACATTTCCTTCACTTACAAGTCTCGTATCCACAGTCCACACAATTCCATTGCTTTACCAAAAAAATACTTCATGCTGTGTATGGCATGCATTTTTGGACTTGAGTCTCTCTCTCTCTCTTTCTCTGTCTCTCTCTCGAGTCTTGAAAGGATTTTAAAATGTACATGTTAATTTCATTTTTCTGACGCCTACATATTATACATTGCCATTGTATAATAGAGTCATCGTCTCCAAGGAACTAATAGCTAATACAAACTTAAAAGACTCTTGTGGTTCTTTATATATGTATTTTACTTTTACAATTTAATTTCTACTTTTTAACTTTTTTTTGACTATCTGTAAACAGAGAGGCAGCGAGATAAAAAAGAAGAAGCAAAAATGGCTTAAAATGTAATTTTCAAAATATTTTACATCCCTATATATATATATTCCGTGTGCATTTGGAATTCAAAACCCTATTCCTAAATGAAAGAGTTTAAGAGTTTATTTGTAGTTTCCACTTGTACGAAATTAGATGATTTAAATTTGAGGTTATGCAGAGAAAAGAGAGCTCAAGGTATAAAATGACTAAATTATTTACGTATAACGTGTAACATGGAAATCCCATCGTCCTTTTGTTTGTATACTTTGTTTACAATCTGAATGCCTTTTGTAAAGGGTGTACAGAAAATAGAAATGAGGATATCAAGACAACTAATTATTATTTAGTATACTATATATATACGTAAACGTATATATATCTTATTATGCAGTGAAAGTGAAACCATCTCAAGTGATATCATGTTCAAGAAGGACAAAAAACAAATGAACAAATGCACATAATTACTGATGTATTACTAACAATAAGAGATGCAGGAGCACAGATTTACCAAGGTATAATATACAAAATACAAAAGGCGGATGAGGGGAAGAGAAAATAAGGAAATAATGAAGAAAAAGGCAAAACATACAATATAATAAAAGTTTGTAGGTTATTAAAGAATAAAATTAGGAATTACAAGAATGATTTGTACCCAAGTGAAACTTTATAGAGTTCACATATTGAAGAAGAAGAGAGAAAAACTTTAAATGGTCTTTAATGACCTCCCACGGGCTAACACTTCAAACTTGAAAGTAAACAAATTTAATAGGAAAACTTGGCAACTAAATATAAACCCGGGTTGGTTACTTTCTCCTTCTTCTTCTTCTTCTTCTTCTTCTTCTTCAAATCTTCATCACACACACACACATTCTGCAGTCAGCATTCATTCTTATATATAAATATATATATACATCGTATTCGCATGATCGTTAGTTGTTCAAAAAAAAAAATGCCAAGCACTATGAAACTTTTTTTCTTCCTTCTCCTTAGTTCTTTCCTTTCGAATCCACAAAAATCCAAAGTGCTCTTTTTCATGACGAAAAAATATATGTATACAACTTACTTTTTTCCACAAACTCCCATAAAATATTACAAGGAATCCAATTTGATTTACTCTGACTCTCTCCCCCCCCCGGACTGACTTCCATGCACCTATACAGATATGTATACTTGAATTCACCTCTTCTCAAAAGTCTTAATGGTATTTCCGAAAAAAAAGTATCAACTTTTCTTCCTTCACTTTTCCATGAAATCTTCATACCTGTATTATATTATGTGGTGTATATATCCTCCATCAATCCATCTCTCCCTGTATACCTACAATAAAACTCAAATCAGTTCCTATACATATCCATTTCCATATCCATAATATTGTATACTTTCCTCAACCAAAACCAATCTCTAATATATATTTTTTCCTTCTCCATTTCCAAATAAATAAATAAATGAAATTATGTCAACTTTGCAGTGGATACTCTGGTGACTAGTGAAACGACAACCAACACGACGGGATAGTTTGTTCAGTTCTTTAAATCTAAAAAAAATTAAAGTTTCCGTGCTCAGTCACCAGTACTTGAACATTGAGATTTTTTTAATAATACTCACATTGTTACAGTTTAAGGAAACCTCTTTCCTATCCGAAAAGCGAGTTAGAGAGAGAGAGAGAGAGATATAGATCTACATAAGTTTCCGCATGTATATAGACGACAATGAAGTATATTCGTTATTTATTATTTACCAAATCCTCACACTTGACTGAGGATGAGATTGAATCTGACAGATTCGATCAATCCCCAAATTTTGACTCAAGTCCTTCTTTACATATAGGTATTCTTCGATAAGTTTATATAATATAAATAATAAGGACTTGAGAGACCAAAAGGAAAATAACATATATTTTTCTGTAAAACGGAAAAATAAATGTTTGATATCATGTATATGGGTCGTGTTCAGTGTTCAACTATTTTATATTTATTTTTTGAAGAGATATTCAAGTAGTTTGTATAGGATTTGTTAATAAATTGTACAGAGTTGTCAGTGGCAGACATCACTTGTACTGTATGTAATCTCTCACACTAGGACTCTCAAGTATATACCGGACATGAGTACAAAGTGTGAACAAGTCTAATATCTAATGATGATGATGATGATGATGATGATGATGATGATGACGGTGGGGATGGTGTGAGAAATATGTATATAGAGGAGTAATGACTTAAATGACACCAAAATATCAATACACAATGTACATATTTACAAAAATGTTATATATGTATGCTCTCTATTTTCAGTTTCCCCCGTTCATCATTTATTTGTAATTACAAAAGAATTCCCTCATTAATCAAACGTCTATCTATCTGTATATAATATATTATAACCTAGATATTTCATATACATATTTCAATACCTACATGTATAAAGCAAAATTGTACTGATGTATTGGCATTGGATGAAACGATAAATCACACACATGTCCAGAATCCCTTAACATTTCATTTTAGTTATGTGTGTGTATTTTTTTCTATTTCTGACTTTGTATTTAGGAATCGCACTCCAATCCTCTGTATTATCGCATCACCG
This sequence comes from Gisinianus flammeolus, assembly GCA_034699125.1. Classification (NCBI taxonomy): domain Eukaryota; kingdom Metazoa; phylum Arthropoda; class Collembola; order Symphypleona; family Katiannidae; genus Gisinianus; species Gisinianus flammeolus. The sequence goes on from JAIUND010000298.1 coordinate 4,377, forward strand.
TATCGTACCAAATCTACACTATACACAATGGAAACGATGAGACTACAAATATGTTGAAATATGTATATATATATACATATTGGCCGATGTATATGGGAATAAAAATATAATGGAGCTATCTGCCCCTGATACTAAAAAAAGATCCACGCATTATATTTCCACATTACTGATTTAGAAACAAATATATACGAAAGTATGTAAAGAATTCCCAATGACTTTTCCTCTTGGAATTCTTGCAGACAGAGGAAGAATGTGTTTTTTCGTGAACCTTTCAACGTTTCAATGATATAATATGAAAGTGAAAATGAAAATGAAAGTGAAAGTGAAGACAAAACGTTGTGTGGAAGAGAAAATGGAAGACTAAGGAATTAAATATATAGAAATGGATGAAATGTTGACGGAGTGGTAAGGTAAAGGATTTCAAACTAAAAACAAAGTATACTATAGGTACAAGAAAGAAAAGTATATCGAAACAACAAAAAAATATCCAAAGTACTAAGGAATGAGGGCTTACATATATGATAACAACGAGTAGACTTGATTCCGAAACCGAGAGAAAGGAAAAAAATGCTGTCCATTAGCCGTTCATTCGTTCAGAGGAAGGAAACCTGGAAGGAACTTTTTAAATTGACGTTCTTCTCCTCCTCACAGAGTTTGAGTTTTTTCTGCGACTCGTGTGTATCTGTATATTCTGTATTCTGTAGGTATTCTTAGGTATGTATATCTTACTTCTTTACTATGGCTTTTCCTAGCAGTAGTACATAGTTTTTTTTTTGCCAAACAAAATGTGATTTCTCGTTTTCTCCCCGTGAAAAAAAAAAGTTTTCACTCGTCACTTTTTTTCCGCAGCCAGACTTTGAAAACTCTTTTACGTATCTGTATCCTATCACATACCACAACACAACTACACGAATGCAATGCAATGCAATGCAATACCACACCAAAAATGTGAACACTTTGGCTTTCTTTATTTTTTAGGTGGACAGAAATTCAAAAGTCTATGCCTGTCCAAGTTTACTGAATTTTATTTATTTGATCTTATTTTTTTTACATCCACTTGTTTATTATCTTTCTACAAATGAATAATGAATTTATCATTGAATACACTCGCTACACTCACTCTCTTCCTTTCAAATCAGATATTACTTGGTAACAATTCAGAATGATCCGCACAAACAAACACATTTTTCCGAGCAGTAAATGAAACTCAAAAGAAAATCACAAGTATATATATATATATATAGAAAAAAGAGAATGGACTCCTTATTAACAGCCACAAAATTGAATATTTTCTTTGTACACACGCACAATATTTATGATCTCCTGGAAGGGAACTTTTATACTTGACCGTGAATCTCTCTCTCTCTCTCTCCGAAATTTATACAGAACGTCAAAGGCGCAAAAAGATAACACTCACATGTGTTGGTTTCAAATAACAGAATTACACACTTATGACTGGATATATATCGATATCAATAAGTGCATGTATATGTCTGACCATATATATAATAATATGTTTATTTTTCACTATTACACAGGACCAGGAATGGCTGGGCCATATAAGACGAACTTCCGAATGGAAATTATAAAATCGAATGTGACTTGAGTGAGGAAGTTTTTGGGAAGAGGTGCTTACTCTATTGCAGACAGATATCGACTAAAGAGCAACGAGCTTTTCACACAGGGAAAATAGCAGAGAGAGAGAGAGAAGCTCCTCTCTTTACCTACACACGCATCCACATCCACCCTATATACAACACGCGCTTCAAACTGACGAGAATGCGACTGATCCTTCCCTTCTGTATATGTACATATAATATCCAAGGATATAGCGTACAGGTTATCTGAGTATGTATGTACTGTACAGCCAAGAATATATATATACATATCCAATATATGTATGTACATAGACAGACAGACACACGCAAACACACGCGCTCTCTCTCATATCCAAACTCACACAGCAACGCACCGAAAATGGGTGAAAGAGTCTGAAAACGAGGAATGGAAAAGAAACGAAAACGAAAACTCTACACGACTCTGTGTAAAGTAAAACTTGGACTGAATAACAACCAACCAACTCATCTCATATAGGATACCGTCCTTTTTACACTCGAATTTGTTTGCATTTGAAAGCAATCCCAATAATTATTATGATTAAACTGGGGCCATTCAAAAGAAAGTTTTATCACGATATTCAAACTTATAGGAAATCTAGAGAAGGATTTTTTAGAAAACCGAGCATTTGATGGACGGTATTTTCGCATAGTTTTACATTCTCATGTGTGCCATCATCATCATTTCTTTGACTTTTGGAGCTTCCATATTTTCTATATAGTTTTTCTAGTACCCGGGCTCTTTCTTTCAGTCGGGCTTCCGTTCGCTCCTTCGTTCGTTCTCTTTTATAGTTTAAGCACATGGACTATCTATGTATTATATATACTGGGCTACAGATAAGGTAACTCCTCAGAGGAGCGTATTAAGTATTAACGTTTTTTGAAATGGTGTTGGCGGCTCACAAATCTGAGAGAAATATGAGTAAGTATCACATGTCTCTGTGTGGAACGAGGAAGGGGGAGGGGGAAGGGGGAGTACATAGTCGTCGTGTAGATTTTACCGGAAATATTTCTTCATTCATCCGTAGAAAGTAGTTTCGGTAATTATAAGACTGGGATTTTAAAATGTCTTCCCCAATTTCTCCCAATTGGAAAAACCAAAATGACTCAATTGCTTTTAAATGAAGAATTAGAACATCCTTAAAAAATACGCACAGGGTGCAGAGGGCACATTTACATAAATACAATGTATATTTGACAAAAGACGGAATATTCTAAAGTATGGATGATGATGATGTGGACACATAAATTATGGGGAAGTGTGCCGGGTTGACTTGACAATCAAAGCAGCTTGAGGTCTTGAACTTTAAAAGTTTCATCATACCAGGATGATGAGACTGGCAATTTGGACGAGGAGCCACGTGGTAATAGACTTTAACTCATCTTACATATACAGAAATACTGTAAATACTGTAAATATTCTGTGTAAATACTCCACTATAGCCGTCAAAACATCCCGAGACTTTGATTCATTGATCCTGACCCATTTACAAATATTCCTGGAGTTTTTGTCCAGAAAACGTGGAAATCGACTCCCAATCTCAATCTCTATCGGGAATTAGTATATACAGATATGTACATTTTTGTTAAATACAAAGCCAACTGTTAACTCCTTGTTTTATAGCCATTAGACAAAAGCGCTCTTCAACAATAAACGTAATGAAGGTAGAAGAGAATGAACATATTGTTATGTATCAGTAGTACATATACACATGTTCGTATGGAGCTCAATTGACTTAATGGAATCTGGAATGGAAATTGAATGGATAATTATGATAGTGGCGATGACGATGAGAGAAAGAGAGAGAGAGAGAGGATGAATTTGGAATTCCAACAGTTGGCTGACCAGGCCAGCACAAGTACGCGCCTTCCCTGTCCAAGAGTTGTTTTTCCAGTTATATTTGTAAACAGTAAACAGTGGAGGCTGCTGATGATGATGCTGCCACTACCATGCAGTAACTGGTAATTTATTATGATGATGAGGACATGTTCCATGTTTAAAGATGAAAGCACATGAGAAAAATATACGGCTAAAGACCAAAGACCAGGATGAGAGGAGAGCAGATGAAAACTCCAGATTTTTTTTGTTGTTGGATTGCCTTCCGTATTCTCTCTCCCTTCAACTTGAGAGAGCGAGCATGCCATCACCAATAATAGGTCCATCCGTGTGTGTGTGTGTGTATGGTGCTGGTGGTGTGTATGTCTGTGTCTGTCTGTGTGTTTCAAACAACTCCAGCTGCACTTCTAATAATACTGTAATAGCAGTTAGCTTTTTCTTCTCCAGCTTGCCTCATATAATAAGTTGCTCATTGAGTTAGAGTTGCATTCCATTCACATCCACATCCACATCCTCTCTCTCTCTCTCTCTCTCTCTCTCTCTCTCTCTCTCATCCTCATATACTCTTTACTCTTTTGAATTGTCCTATCCTTTACTTTACCCCATAACCACTAACCTAATACAGTCAGTCGGCAGCAGTCTGCTGCTGTTCCTCTCAACTCCCGTCCTGTCTTCTTCTTCTTCTTCTTCTTCTTCTTCTTTCTTCTCCTTCTCAACTTGGTCGTCGTCGTCTTGTTTCTTCTCTTCTCCTCTAATTCCCACTTCCAGCTCCTACCTGAACTATCCAATTCCTCACTCCTACATAGAGCCAGTGCATGCATACACAAACCCCAAACTTTACACACATGCATTTGGGCATTGGCATTCAGACTTTGGACTCTCGCACGTGAAGCATGGCGAGTGAGAGAGAGAGAGAGACAGCAACTGTGACTACCTCAATTAGACAGCTGACGCTCTTTGCTCTATAACTTTCATTCTCCGTTCCTTCGCCGTCTCTCTCTCTCTCTCTCTCTGTATCTCTCTTTACTCCTCAGACTCGTAGGTATAAAAATACAAGATAAACATTTATGACTACCAACCAAAGGGACACACTCAACATTCTCAATCTTATATCCTTCGTCGTCGTCTTCTTCTTCTTCCTTTTCTCTTCACCATCTGGAGCACGGGGCACGAGCATCAAGTATTTCATTTCATTCTGTGTGCAGGCGTGTGTGTAATACACTCTGTGTATACGTTAGTGTTTTCATCAAGCTTCATATTTAAATACCTACGCAATATACCTTATGACTTTTCCCTTGGATATTCTCCGATTCCATTTAGTTTTTCAGACTTGTTATATTATCAACGACCAATTAATATCTTAGGGAAATTAAAAATACATATTTATGTACATTGAACATATGTACGATAATAAACTTTACTCCCCAAATTCAAAATGTATAGGGTTTTGTATAGTTATAGACGTGATAGTTATACCTGCATATAGCTGTAGATTGCAGATGGACTTTTTTTCGTACCAACGTGACAAAGAGAGTGTAAGAAATACGATAACTTTCCTGTAATACATGTAATACTCTGCCATTATTTTATTTCAATCTCTCCTTTCTTTGAGAATTAATTTTTTTCGGGGAGTAAAATTGAAATGGAAGGCGTCCATGTGAAAATTCTGTAAGTGTGTGCTTGAGAAGGAGTCTGCCCTGTATATTATACAGTCCGAAGAAAAGTATAATTGAAATTAAAAAGGTGGAAGTCAAAGGGAATTAATTCATTTCTCAAGTCTCATCTCATTCCACGAGTTTGACAATGGTACGATAGAGTCATCGTCGTTTGTGTTCTACCTGCTACTTGAAAATTAAATTTCATCTAACGCTTATTTCCATTTTCTATTCCTCCGATTGCCAAGTGAATAAGAATGAGAATTAGAGAGAGAGGAGAGAGATTGTGCTGAAGAGGAGGCCGACTCCATAGGAAAAGATATATATACTTATACATATTCAACCATTTTTTCCAAGAAATAATTCTCTATGAGTAATTCGAGTCAGCCCACTATGGAAAACTAAGGTAAAACTAATTTCCATGCCATGCCATGCAGCAGCCAGGAGTTCAAAGTCTGTGGAGTCGTATATATATATATATATAGTCTGTAAAGAGTCGTCGGTAGATCTTCAAAAGGACGCTTAGAATATATTCCAATTAAAGTATATGAACAAATTATATGTAAAAAAAAAATCCCAATTATTTTATGGATTGCTCTGGAAAATCAATGGAAAGTCACCATTTCGGTTCCTTTTCGATATCTTCATCATAATAACAATTATAATATCATTCGGTTTAGTTCATTCAATTTCGAGTCATCTCTTACAAACTTGGAAAAGTTTGAGCCTTTGCACACGGAGATTTTTTGTATGAGGAAAAATATTTAGGATAGACTATTTATTTACATTGACAAAAAAGACGACCATCAAACAGTGTTTGAAGTTGAAGGAATATGGAAAGAAAGGAAAATTTATGAGTTTAGGTATATGGAATATGTTATGTTGTGTTGTATAGGTACGAGGAAGAAACATATATGCTGTGAAGAAACTTGTACCCGAGCTTGTGTTTCTTTCAGGGAAACACATTGAATAAAAAGTATTAAAATACGCAAGGCTAAGCAGGTAAAGACGCCGACTTTTTTGTAATTTGTAGAATCATCAAATTATTTCTTCATCCCCAATCCCTCAATTCAAAAGAATGACAATGAACAAAATATATATTCTTTTCTACACAGAGACCGGAACAGAGAGAGAGAGAGAAAGAGAGAGAGAGTTAATCGTAAATGAAATGAAATTTTCGGGGAGGGACGGGGAATTCCTCAGGACAATTGTTTACTTTCTGTTTAACATATTAGTCTCCACAACCCACAATCAACACAAGACGGAACACATAGACAGACGACAAACCGCATAAAAAAAATACAACAATTTGAAAATTGCTCATGAATGTGAATTATGATTACGTACACTTATTGTTATAGTACACGCAGTCCACTTTGTCTATTTTACTTTGTCTTTTCTGTCGACACGGCTCGCAGCTTTATATTTTCCTCCCGCGGATTTTCTGGATTATCTTTTTGTCATAACAAGCTTACACGTGAATGTTTCGACAAGACATATGTTTACCAAGTCTTCTGAGAATAATGAAAATAAACAATAATTACAAATATATATATATTTGGATTGCTACTAAATTCAGTATTACATGTGAAAGTACGATATGTATGCGTATGCCATTTTATCAGTCTACGTCGTGCGGAAATCGGAGGAATAACAGTTAAATCTGAAATGAAACTGAAACTAGGAAAATCTGAGTGAGGGAAATTCCTCAAAAACAAAATGAAACTAAAACTATTTGATCCTTGGTTTGTAAATATGTACCTACAGAGAACAGAGAGAGAGAGAGAGGTCGAGGATTTGAAGGTGGGACAAATGATAATATTTAAGTTGGTAGCCCCATTGGAAACCACGTTGAAGGGATTAAGAATTTGACATGGAGATTATTGGAGGTACATATATAGGAAGGAGCAGCTAATATCTGTCGTTGGAGAGTTGACGGAGAGAAACAAATTTTGACCGCTATAGTTGACAGTTGACAGCTATACAGAATGAACAATATATATAATTCCTTGTGGGTGAATGAAAAGAATAATAGAAAATCGAGTTTGAGGAAGACTCTGAAATGCTAAATCCAGGGATTTAGTCATGAACTCGTTCTTCTCTTCTTCCCTCTTTCTCTTTCTATACCACTAGTCCAAGTAACTAGCGTAGCGATATAACGACACACAAATAATTTAACAATACTTACTAATAAAAAGTTCCCACTTACAATCATTTACTCTTTGTCAAACAAATACGAACAAACAAATCCCGAGGAATTTCCCTTGAAATTTTCAACTCGTAAACTTTCGCTTAAACGTATCCATTTGTCGTCGTGATACAACAAGTGAATTCACATTTGAAAATTATACTCCATAACCACAACCACACAAATGTAGGTACAGCTTTTATTAGAATTTAGAATGAACAGAGCTTAAACTTTGGCTTATTCTCATACTTACTCTATGCATATTGAATTGGAAAAAGACGATGAAAATTAATCGTTAGTTTGAATTATGAATAAGAAATCATTTCAAATTTCCAATCGATGACAATGAATTGCTACTCCCATGTTGTATGATATGTGTCTGTGTCTGTGTAAAGTTAGTAGAGCGATAAATTATGTAGTGATAAATTTTTAAATGGCTACAAACGTAGTGGTTTGTATATGTTACAGGTTACAGGTACGAGTACATACTACGAGTGTTAATAATGAATGCTGTTTGTGTTGATAGTTGAGAGTTTGTGAGTGTCTACTGTCTACAAGTACATATACATAGTACGTTTGTATTTTAAAGTTATAAAGACGATGGAAATTTGGGGTGTACGTATAGTGAAAGTATGGGGACTGTATGTACATTCGAAAATAAGAGAGAGAGAGAGAGAAAGAGAATGAGGAACCCCCCAAAAATGCCGTCTGTCAGTGTCAATCCATCACTAATCAACTAATCACCATCCTGAATGCGTAGACATTCTCTTTCTCTCTTCAAGTCCAAATTCTCAAAGTCCCTCAAAAAAAAAAAAATATATATATATATATAATAAACTCTTGAAATGGTTGTAAATAAATCGTTGCCTGTCATTTCTTTCCAGCACGTATAAAGTCGAATTCACTGTACATTTTTTTTAACAAGCACACACGAACACCCACGACTTGCCCAATTCCCAAACGAAGGTAACGACACAACAACAACAACAGCACACACACACACACACACACGGAAATACTCAACTATTTTTTCCAAGTCCTCCTTCATTTTTCGCTTCCCTTTGAACTGAGAAAACGTCTCTGTTAGGGAAGTGCTACTTCGTCACATCATAAAAACTCAAATCCTCATCAAAATTTCCTCTACTTACTATGGACCATTTACCAACAGTACAATTACTTGGTTCATCATCTCCTTCTATACCTTGTTATACTGTGTTTACAGGACAACTCTCAACTCAAAGCTAAAAACCTCTCGATCCTTCTCGTTTCATATTATATTATGTATGTACATTTTATCTTACAATTGTGGGCAATATCAAATAAATTCTCTTCTTCCCATCGAATATCAGATCAGTTAGTTCGTCAGTTGTACAACACACCACACACACGCATGATTTGTAGAATCTGAAGCCGTCAAAATATGTATAAAATTACTTGACTCTGGCCATCATCATAGGGAAAATAGGAATTTTTTTCTCGAGACTATACAAGCAAGTGAAAGAAAATTTGAAGAAAAAAAGTTGGAGGTGAGTGGTATAAGTGAGTCTGTTGTGTTGTGTGTGTGAGGTGAGACGAGTGAGAAAAATGTGGGTTTGACAGAAGGACTAAATGCCTACTGGGAAAGGTGAGAGAGCGAGAATAAATTGTAGGGTGTGTGTGTGTTTTTTTTGTTTGCTTTTCTCCTCAGAGTAAAAACCTGCGCATCTAATTCCTTGGAACGATGTCAACTATGGTGGTCAAGAGGTGACTTGGCTCCGCCACTCATGTGTATATAATAATCCAGAGGAGTCTGTGTGTCAGTGTGTGTGTGTGTGTGTGTGTGTGTGTGTGTGTGTGTGTGTATTGTGGATTGGATACCCCTCGATGGAACGTACTCTATTAGTGTCCGTCATTTTCCCCATGAGCACATATACATAAGTACACACACACGCTCTCCATTGGAGTTGGACCTTTGAACATGGACAGTTGTATGTAATTTGTCACAGTCTAACCTCTCATCTCATCCAACACCGATTCCGTCCTTTTTTTGACAATCTTTTCACGGCCTTTGTCTGTCCATGTCCATGTCCACAGAGTCCACACTGAAGGCAAGTGTACATACATATTATAGTAATCACAACAAATTCTTTTGACATCAGTAAACAACATTTGAACAATCAATCCTCAGAGTGGTGTTAAGACAAAGACGGAAAAATTCACATTTTTTGCGGGATAAACACAAACAGACACACACACATTTACTTTTTTTTATCCAGTTTTATTCAATAATAAAACAAACCTTTATAAATGAGCAAGTAATTAAAATTGATGGGATATGAAGAAATTCAGCGTTGAAATTGAATTTTAGGAAAGCTCATTATATGGCTTAATTTGTCTACAGATGCTGTGCTGTGCTGTACTCTGTTATGTAATCCTTTTTTCTGTCCGCGTGTAAAAAAAAAAACCACTGCGAGATTTTTCTCCGGGAGGTAATGGTAATAGTTAATGGTTGATGATGGTCGTGGATCCTTTGTCGAAAAACTCTAAAAGGATCGAGTGTTACGATAGGTAGCGCATTCATCCTTTGTCCGTCCTCCGTTTTTCCTTGCATTGTTGATCTCTCACGTGCCGCTAATTAAAGTAAACTCCAAGAAAAAAAAAATCCTCCTATCTATATTATTAATTCCTATGAGCCATTCTCCACTTCTCTCATCTGTTTTCCCTCATCTGCTCTTTGGTATGGTTGGTGTGCTTGGTATATATATATATATAGTTTTGGACGAAAAATTAAAGCACACCTGCTTTTCCCTTTGAAATTTGAAACGAAACATGTATAAGTATACCTGCCACAGACTTTCTCAATAATCTTGACCAATTTCCACGGCCAACATGATTTTACCTCCATTTTCATTTTCATGGAAATGTAAAACTACATCAAAACTCTTGCAATGAGTTTTTGAATCATCTAATTCATTCTAATGTACACATTTAAAATTGCAATCTGCAATTTTCAAGGAAATTGAAGAAATTAAACTTTTCCCCACTTACAATGAGGAAAGTGAGTGCTTTCATTTTGTGTATATATCTTATATACCGCATTGCGATTCATTTAGTATCAAGATTTGAATTTTAGGATTGGGGTTTTGGATGTTTAAAATGATTTTTAGAGATTCAACACATATGAAAAAACCTTTTTGAATTATTTGCAATTTCCGGAATTTAAAATTTCCTGTCGTGACGATTGCACAACCTAAAAGTCATTTAACATATCCTTACTAAAGCTCAGCTTCCTTACGTATAAACTGTAGTTCTGTTATCCAAGCCATTTTTTATTAGAGTACTTATACAAAAACCCATTATTGAAATGCTATATGTACTTGAGACAAAATTCAATATACTTAGTCGAGACTGGAGAATGAGAGAAGAGAGAGAGAGAGAGAGAGAGAGAGAGAGAGTCAAGATAAAAAATGTCGAGGAGGACTTTATATACGGAGTGTTAGCCGAGGTCCTGAGATTCCTTTCTCATTTTTTCTGTCTCATCCCTTTGGTTTTTCCTCTGTTATGTTATCTCCATGCATATGTGTGTTTGTGTACAATGTACATTATGTATATGTGTTGTGTACCTATATAGTTTGTACTGGAGCCTATCTTTCTGAATTCCATATCTTGGACTCGATCTGTGACGGACGGACACACGTACTCTCATTACATTAACCCAAAAAACTTACCTTTCGACTCTTCTCTTTGACCCTTTTTTGTTGTGTTGTATAGCTCCCTCTCCATATCTCTCTCATTCTCTCTCTATTGCTTTTTTGCTCCCTGTTCCAAGTTTACGTTTGATATTGATAGAGAAAACTGAAACTCGTACATTAACTTTTGACTGAGGCCAAAACATAGACATAACTACACAACAGCAGATATTGTATATATGCGATAAAAAAATTTAAGTTTTTGCTCACATCTTCTGTTCTATATATTTTTTTCTCTTTTGCTGCTCCATTTATTAACTATATTCTCGCTCTCTCCCTAATATTTCTACATTTCCAACGATTTTCTTAACGATCGTACACATTCTGTAGATGCCTTCCCGGTTTTTTTTTTATCTTTACACATCCACACACAATCAGTACACAACACACACACACACACATACACCTATACACATTGTGTACGAAAGTGAACGAGGAGAAAGGGGAAAGAGTAGAAAATGTAATGTGTTCCGCCTACTATAGACGATTTACTGCTTTTTTCTCAATTCTTAATAATTGGAAAATAAAGGGGAATCCTATTTAATGTCTAAGCGTGGCTATTTGTATGCAAATAACAAAAATAACTTGTGTGCGTATCTCTTATACAGACTCCAAAAACTATTTACGACTATATTTACTGTTTCACACTGCACTCGTTCGAGTAAACGACGTTAGCATTAAATAATACAAAATGTAAATGTAAATGTGCACACTGCACATGAACTATTATGTAATTATTTGAAAGGTACATGGAAAGTATGAAATACCAGCGGAAATATTTAATAGTTAATTGATGGAATAGATAATAGATAAAACAAAGGTATTTTTTTGTGTGTGTGTGTTTAGAGTACAATATTTTGAAATTCAGGTGGTGGAGAGCAAGTCACAGTTTGAACGAGATAGTTAACCAGCTTAGCTCTGAATTTACTGAATGTATTGTCAAAAGTGCATATGTAGAGACCAGGTTGGGGGCAGACAATCGTCCCATAAGCTTCCTCATGTCGTTCATATGGCACGACGATCGTTCCAATCTCTTGATCTTTTTTAAAGTGAACCATGAAGCCAATGTCTTTGTTCTCACTCTTGAAATGCCATCTCAACACAGTTCCAGGATCTGGAGTTTGAATCTCCACATCAAATTTCTCACCCGCCCCGATTTTCACCGTCATGAATCCCTCGTCCTCTTCTCCTTTCTCTTTCACATTCTCAATTGAGGAGTCCGAGCTGAGCGTATACTCATTTTGAGTCTCATCATATACTAATTGGATAATACTTGGGATGTCCCCGTCTTCATTTGGAGCAAGAGATCCACCATATTTGATGGGTAATTTTGATATGGGGATTTTATCCAGGATTGCAGATTCCCATTTAGTAGGATCCTGTCCATGAATTTGTATTTTTGAGAGAGTCCGAGCTGTGAGGAGGGGTTTTATGAGGCTGAAGAGGATTGTGAATATTCGTGGGGCATTTATCACAATTGCTTGTTTTAGGGACTCTGGGTAATTGGCTTCGTAGGTTCTCACGCTTTCTAGGATCACTTCTAATGCTGCTCGGGATTTCAAATGTTTAAATTCAAAACCATGAAGGTCCTGAACAAAAATGAATTGAGTGATCCCTCGGGCTTTACAATTTTGAGCAATGGTTTCAATCAGTTGATCTTTGAAACGAATGAAAATGGCTCGTTGAGTCATGGACACTTCACGGAGATCCCAAAAGGGTGCAAAAACGATTGGGGCTCCTTCATCATCATATCCCGTGACAGCAAATGGAAATTCTTTCTTGTAAAAAGCGGGTGCTCGGAACTCAGACAAGAGTGTGGAGTCAATTTTATACTGTTTTCTCCACTCGACAGACTTCCGTATCATTTCCACAGATTTATCCACATTGAGTTCTCGGGCTCTTAGCCAACGAAGTAAGTGCTTGTCACTCTTGTCCTCCGTGTCCAACATTTCCAGTTCTTCCAAATCTTCAATTCGACCACGTAATACGAGTAAAATCATTTTCTCTTCTTCTGTTGCTCCTGCCATTATTTTTTATTTGTTTTCCTTCCTTGTTGCGGGTGAGGAAACGAAAAAAAAAAAAATTGTACAGTTTTTTCCTCACTTTCTTTCTCTCTTCACACAAATCACCAGAAACAAATGGAAACTATAGAGAAAGTTCAATACTTGATTAATTATAACTTACAGAAGCTTGCCAACTGCCAAGAAACAACTTTTTTTTCTTTTTTTTTGTACCAATTCTCATCACCAGGAATCCACAACCAACGACCAGTGGAAATCCATAAAAAAAAACTCTTTTCTCTCTCCTTCTCTTTCTCTCTCTCTCTCTCCCTCGCACTCTTTTTTGTATCAAATATTTTTTTCCTTCCTCTTCTGGCGCTTTCGTGGACACTGAAAAACTATGGCTTGTCTTCCCACTGTAAGTGACAACAGTGAAATGTCATTCCAAAAACCTTCTTTTTTTTATTGAATCAATTGAGAAGAGCCCACATAAAATGAATCGAATTTATCACCTTCCATTGAATCAATGTTGGCCATTTATTATCATGGATATTTCACCTCCCAAATTACAAAAAAACACATAGAAAGAGAGAGAGAGAGAGTGAGCACAGCAATTACACTAGAGTAACACAACACAACCGGAAGTTGCCTAGTGTTCGAAGAACCCCAATTAAAATATATAACTGACTTAAATGTACAGTATCTGTAGAGTTGCTCCAAATTCTAAATAGGTATGTATGATGATTCCTTGAGGTCGTACTTACACAATAACCACATTACGTTTCAATGTCAAAATAAATAAATTATTGTTATCCATTTTCCATTCAAATGATGTGAAATGCTCATTAATGATGGGGAAAATGAGCGTAACTTTTTTTTTCACAGTGCTCATTCGTTTCTCTCTTTGAGCAAATGGCATTATGAAACAAGTTGAAATATTTTTCTCGACTTCCGCTCGTTCTTTCATTCAACGTTCTCGTGTATAATCGGGCCATGGATTTTGAAAATCCAACTAAATATTTGCGTGTACTCATGATAAAAAAATTTTTAAGGTAATAAATGTGAATCAAAACATAAATTGCATGACTCACATTTAATAGCGTGTATGAACATATATTTTTTTGAAAGGATACAAAATGAAAAAAAACTGTCAGTGGTTCAAATTCATTGCAAAAGTAGGTATTTGTCTAAAAAAGAGGAGAGATTACATGAATCTAGGACATAATTGGAAAGATCTAAAGTGGACGTGACACTTAAGGGAGATCAAAAAGTGAACCATATAATGTGAGAGAGAGAGAAACGGCAGAGTTGTTGTCCTTGTCAAAGTGACCTAATGCATAATATTTGGACTGTTACAAATATGCAGGATATAAAGTGACCACTCAAAGACTAAAGAAAAATAAAGGGCAAGTGAGTGAAATCCCTTCAGACTTACGAAGACAAAACAAAAGACAAAGTTGAGACTGAAATATAGATGATGTGGTTTGTTTGGACGTCTTGTGGGTGCATACGATATCGTATATACAATATGTACATGGCTACACATAAGTCGTCTGAGGTTAGGTATAGGGACTTAAGTCTGTTGTATAGGTACATGTTATATAAATCCTGTAGTCTCTCTTTCTCTTTCTCTTTATATCCTGTCCCAAGTTAAAAAAAGAAAGAAAGAAAGTATCCTAATGGAGTCAAAGCCATTGAGTCGTGAAGACGAGAAGACACACTTTCCCATGTTTACTTTTCTCTTGGTCTCTTGGTCTCTTGGTCTCTTGGTCTTGGTCTTTGGTCCGTCTTTAGTATTTGACAACTCAACTCGTATTTAGACTGAAAACGAGAAGATGGAATCGGATTTGGGATTCCCAAATGTTAAATGGTCTCTCATTCTCATTCTCATTCTATATATGTTCATGTTCATACGAGGGGCTAAAAAAAAAATCTAATGGAATGAACGAGTAACTTGAGGTTATACACATTGAGAATTGTAGATTGCGGGGATGGGGGAAGCCACTCTCGAGTTAAGTTACCGCAATGTCAAAAAAAGAAGGATTTTTTGAATTTATATATATACATATATTCTTACTCGAGTAGAGTCGAGTCCATTGGATTTCATGGGAGAGTGCCAAAAAATGTCAAATGAAAAAAATCAGTAAACAATGACGATGACCACACAGTATACAGACAGAGAGTTACGAGTGCCACAGACAAATACATGAAATTTTAATGTTTTATCCTATCCGGTTTTTATATTTTTTTATACGATATATACAGAAGGCAGACACAGTCAGACATGTACACATTCGTAAATGCATATATAGTGAATGGCTCTATACAGAATACAGTACATAATGTTTCTTAATTTAATAGATGAACCATTTAGACATATTCCGCTATTTTATTGCATCACCTCCCAATAAAATTCTTTATTTCCTCCCCTTTACTTTTTTTTATTGTTATTTTGATGACCGAAAACCGAAAACCAAAGAAAAAAAAACTGGAATCGAAATCAATATTCACAATTCCACTCACAAAGGCACTAACTTGATATTTTTCAGAAAAAAATATATGAAGTCAATTTCGTACACGCACGATTTGATGACTTGACACACTCAAAGTGTACCAGACCAATCCAATTTCATTCCAACTGCGACAAGTGACTACACAGTCTGTTAATTCATTTTGGACCATTTTATTTTATTTCCTTTCATTTGGAACACAGTCAAAGACACGAGTCATTTGGTACAATATGAAAACACGGAGATATTAATTACAGTCGTTAGATTAATTTATAATACCGCTCGTATATAGGGGAAATAGGACAATCAGCGATAAAAAATTGTGCAACTAAAAATTAGATACAAAATCGTCAAGCCAAATTTTTTTTGTAATAAATGTTTCTTTTCCCCCAAAAAAAATAAAAGAAAAGAAAAGTATATTTTACAAAGAAATTATTTCACAAAGAAATTACTTCACAAAGAAAATACAGATATGTACATCTTGGAAATGGTTTTCAATTTCCAATATTGAATTCAAAATGTAGAGAAAACTATAGAAAATGATATGAATTGAAAGATTAAAATGTGAAAGAACAAGTTTATAATGTAAAAAGTACTTTGTCATGGGTATACAGTTCCCATGAAATGAAAGTTCGTTCAAGAATTTAATATGCAATTTTCCGTGAATAATTATATTGTAAGAGTACGAGTACGAGCATGTACAAAAGAATCTCTGAAATCTCTCTCCTAGAATACTCCAGATGTATCAAATTCAATATAAAATACTTAATGTAACTCCCAATGTTCCGATAATGACATGAGAGCTTAGACAATTTCTTTTTTTATATCATCTCGAGTATTCTTGGATGTCCTCGATTTTTCAGATCAGTTTCAAAGGAATCCTTATTACATGGGGAAAAAGAGCGCTCAATTAGTAGGATTTGCATGTACTTATTTCGTTGATAGAGTATGATGATGAGAAACTTGACTATGTATAAGTTAAAACTTATATATATCGTACAATTTCTCTTCTAATAGACTTTCTTTCTAACTAAACCTGTGCAATGATATGGAAGATTATTCACTTGTACACATACAGCCGTATAGCAATGAGATAGACATGCAAAATAAAAGCTCAACTCTCAAAAGCCATTTTACATTTCCCTTTCTCCTTTTACTTTTCCCCAGTTTTTTTTGTCATTGCTGCAATTTCTCAAGATCAAGTACCTACACACATTTGCCATACGAATCCCGAGCAAAAAAGGTAGCCCAAATCTTTCTACACATGCATGCAAGAAGTTGGGTTTCTTATTCCTCCTTTTCCTCCTTTTCCTTCATCGAGTATACAAATCTTTTCCTTGTGAATGGTGTGTGTACATATATACATGTTAGGATTTACGATCTGTCATTATGCACTGTAATAGTATATTGAGATCATTTCTCCACTTACATACATTGCCCAGTAATTTCACTGTTTTTTTCACTGAGTCGTCAAATGTAAAATGAAGTTTTTATTTTACTTTACGTATATAAATAGGCTTTCCTTTTGTACTGAAGTAAAAGTGACAAGTTGGACAAAATAAAATGAGTTACCTTTTTTTACATGATTTATGTAATGTGCATAGGATTTATGTGTAATTTAATATGCCCATGTACATTTTTATTATCTGTACTTATGTACACTCCTGTATTGTCCCAATCCGTATCATGTTTTATGGGATGAATGATAAAGCCGATGAGATTTTGTATGATAAATAATAAAACATTGAATGAAATTGGAAATGTAAAAGAGGTAAAAAGGGAAAGGGAAAGAGAAAGAGAAAGAGAGAAAGAGAGAGGGATAAAGTATAACCATACAGATATAAGATATAAAGGAGAAAAAACTTACTATATTGACAAAATGTTGGTAAGTGATGGCAGATGAGAGAATGGAGTCAGCTTGACTCACAGCCATGTCCTGAAGTAAAAGAATTTTCCCCGGCTCGACAGCTTCGAGGAAATGAGGAGATTTGAGTGCAATGAGGAAATCAGACCATGGGATTTCCCCGAATCCCTCAGGATCGAATTTGTCAAAGAGAAGTCTCCATTTGTCCGAGCTTTTATGTAAGTCTTTGTCTTTGTCCATGTCCAAATCCAAGTCCTTGTCTTTATCTTGTGATGATGATGATGGATACGATGACACGTTGGACACTATGGTTTTTGAACATTCATCAGCAGTAGCTAGATTTACTAGTGGTCTAGATCTTGGGATGCCTCGACTCATGGAACTCCTCCATTCTGGATTCTCCTCATCTTCATCATCATCATCATCATCATCATCACCTCCTTCTTCTTCTTCTTCTTCATCGTCATCTTCATCTTCCTCATACTCATCATCACAATACCAATTCTCACTACTAGAAATACTGGACGAGTCTCCATGAGAATTACCATTTAGATTGTCCATTCTCAAGCGTTGGCTCAGATTCTCAAACCGACATTGTTTACTCATCGTCAGACTGTCCGACGGCGTCTCACGCCGTGATGATTTCATTTGTACTGGATATTTCATTCCTTTCCCCTCCTTTTCTTCCATCACAATTTGACTTTGATTCAAACTCGGACTCTCAATGACTGACCTTTGACATAGCTCTAATGTCCTCTCTGCTCTGTCCACCGAATCCACATTATTTCCCTCCTCACCCTTTCTCAACATCCTCCGCACCACAAGATTCACATTTCCAAAAGACGCTTCATTTAAATCACTGTACGTCATTTTCATTTTACTTTCCAATTTCAAACTCACATCCAACTTCTTTCCTCCGTCTACGTTTTTTTCTTTTTCCGTTTCCGTTTCCGTTTCCGTTTCTGTTTCTTGTTCAATGACAATTGTCTCACTGACCACTCTCGATCTCGATCTCGACCCTTCCACCATCGTGTTCCCATTTTGATTTCCACCGCCTACAAATCCCATTCCGTCCTCATCATTCCCATTATTACCGGCTTGTTCATATTGTAAATTGTCCAAGAGTCTCAATGTTCGTTGGGGATCCAGTAAATCTGTGCTTGTGGTGCTGGGTGTCCAAGTGAGCTGCTCTTTCTCCGCCATCGGGGTCATGAATGATTTCCAATTGTGCAGAAAAGTCCACCTCATTTTGATTTGAATTTTGTATTTTGTTGATTTTCGATCAACTTCACTCTCCTCTCATCACAAAATTTACAAAGCCAAAGCACTGCGAGCACAATTATACAATTATTGTAATTTCACACCACTTCCTCAATTTTTATCTTCTGTTCATCTTGAATGTCGTCCCTCGACAGTACCTGTAAAAATCAAATTATTTAATACAGATTAGTATTCCCAACTCTCAACAGTATCTTATAATATCTACTACATATATCGTATAGAAACTATTTAAATACTACTAAAATGGAGCACATGCGATGGGAGCTAAGGAAACTAGAGTGTGAGCATGAAACGGTTTGTGTTAAATTGGGAAATGAATCTTGTTTACACTGGAAATGGACAGTTGTAGTGTACACAGAGTTTGTTTGAGAGCTTCTTCACTCTTGATATGTTACATTTGGATTTGTAACATGGGTGAAATGAGGGAAACCGCAAAGCCAGAGCGTGAAGCTTCCATAGAGCTTCTTCTTTTGCTTTTTTTTTGTTGTAAGTTATCCAAATTTCAGACTCTAAATGAAAATAGACAAGGAAAAAATAGGGGGAAACTAGGGGAACTGGCCAGACGTGATAAAAGCGTGCTCTCGCCCTCTCTCTCGTTCTCTCTCTCTCTCAAGTCACAGAAAGTCTGTGAAATATCACATTTTTTAACTAGTGTGTTTAGCATTGGGAGACTGTTTGTGGTTGAATAAAGGGAAATGTTGTATATCTTGTGTGTATTTGTGCATGCACAAAACCAGACACCATGCACCGAAGAACAGGAAGAGGAAAAAAAGGACATAACTCATTGTTCCAATTCTCCGTTTTTCAAATTCTACAGTCAGTTTTTCTTCCGTTTCTCTCTGTCTCTTTCTATTTCTTAAGTTTCCTCTCTACTTAAACTCTTGAGTTCCTCCGAGGATTACACACACAGTGAATCTGCATGGTATAGTGACTGCACTGCACTGGTTTGGGTTTGAATTTTGTTGTCGGCAGTGTTTTTGGTAGTTTGGTAAATCTATAGTGAAGGATGAGAAATCTAGAATGTTGATGTTGACTGAGTGAAAATATGAAATATAGAGAGTTAAATCTCTGTTGGTACAGTCTCAGTGTCTTTCTTGCTATATTTTAAGCCAAGGCATTATATAGGATATAGAACATTGTCATTTCCACTTTCTATCATATAGTTTATAGTTTTATTGGGAAACTTGCATAAAAATCCGATTAAAGTGACGTGATTAATGGACTTTTGTCTACGTCTGTTGAGAATCTTGCTTTTACATTTGGGGAAACGCCATACTGTTTCAGTCCTAATTTAACATATTTCCCGTATATTTGTCTTATTTTACAGTATATATAGTGTTCGGAATTGTAAAGGATTCAGTATATTTTAGGAAGCCCTCTTGAATTATTTATTTCGTCTTCATGTCTTTGATTTATCTACATTGTGTACTTGAAATACCCGGAGAGACAACAAGAAGCCAAGCAGAACTCTTGACATTCTATATTTATATTTATTGTTATTACCACAGAAGCATTCGAATGTCAAAACAAAACAATGCTGCAGCAGTTTTGATTTTTATCATTCATTTCCGTTTGATTGAAAATCCACATGCAAGCATAGCTCTTTTTGTCTATTGTCATAAAGTTAATTTACAAAATGAGAGTGTTGGACATATACAAGAATGTGTAGAAAAGGCAATATAAATATAAGTTTGAAAATTGCACCTAATTTATGAGCAACCTGGAAAAACTAGATTGAAAATTTAACAGTGTTGTGTGTTGTGCCAATATTACATATCTAGGAAATAATCAATGTGGAAAACCCATGAGGTTGAACTCATAAATCCCAAAAGAAGGAATAACACAAACCGAAAAACAACCGAAATTACATGCGGAGAGAAAACCTCCCCCGACAAATCTGGATGACAAATTCAGATAACAGTCTTGATTTGGACTTAATTGACTCGGTTCGAGAGTTGAGAGTAGTTAATTTATGGTATCTACAAGGAATGTGAAATACATATAGTTTCAACGTGTTTGTCACATGACATACTCTGCTCCATCCTGTATGTATATTCATGAATGAATAATTGTTATTTCATCCTCCACGACCCTTGTCACACTCCATGAAATACGACTGAGATAGAAAAATTATTGAGTCGGAACATGCGAAAATTTCCCATTGCTAAACTGTCACTATATCACCATGATTTCTGACTCTGACTGTGGTCATTGTCTAAAAATATACACTCAACAAACATATCGTACATATACAGATACGTTGATATTTAATTTCAATGAAAGAACTAGTCCAAATCTACAATACAAATATCGGTTTTCAATAATAATTAATTTCAGAATTTCACTCAACAAATGGAACACGAGGATCTGCGCGAAACTCACATGAGTTTGTAAAAGTTTCATTTGAATGAGATGAGAATCGAATATACTGAGCCCAAAAGACAAAAACAAAAAAACCCAAATATCGTATACATGTACATAGGTAAGTACATAAGTTCATTCGAATTCACATGTGTCTACATGAAAACGCGGACAGAAAATGGAAAAGTCAAGTCCATAAATTACTCGCGAGTAATAATTTATGTGCAAACATTTTAATTTACGACTCTCATCATCACACAAACACAGAGCGAGCACACACACAGCTAATCATTTGCAGCCATTACGTACTAATTGGATTAAAAACAAATAAAGTGCAAACTACATACACTACGCACATACTACATAATAAGATCTTGAGGAGCTTAAGGGAAAAATGAAACGGTCCAATTATTGTCTATTTTATTAATTGGCAATCCTCATTTTATTCAGTTATATGAATTAACTCTACTATATAAATATCTAAATACTAGATTCGTGTTATCACGAATATTAAACTGTACATACAATTGAACACTGCCTATGATTATGATTGCAATATAGTTACAGGAACAGAAAGCAATCGAGGAAAGAGGAAGTGAACATATATATAATCATATTTATAACTGAGCTGAACACCTGCTTCTTCGTATTTCCTCCATCTCCTCCCCTCTTTCCCTGTATACAGACTACATGTGCAGCAGGCATAGCAGTATCACACACCATGTAAGTCGTGTATTGTATAACATAACAAATTGAAATTCTGAATTTCTGAACTCCTCTTACGTATTTTCCTTTTACCTCGTACCATTCAAAATTCAAGCTTGTATACCTATTGTGTACCTAATAGTATTTTCCTTTGATTATTTCATTATATTATCTCAACTATTGAGTGGGAATTATTAAAATTAAACCGATTGAAAATTGGGAATGAAAGCAGAAAATCCTATATTGTGAGAGACGATACAACACGAGGAACGTTCATATGATAAATAAATTCAAATGTAGTTTTAAAGGTTTCAACGGTAGAGGAAGAGAAAGAGAAAGAGAGGAAGGAAGAAGACTTACAATATTTATTTAGTCCAGAGTTGAGTTTCACACACACACACACACACACACACACACACACACACACACACACACACACACTGAACTAATAAATCACATGGTATATATCGTATAGTAATAGTAGTATATCATGTGTACTTTGTATAATAATGCTCCAGTTTTCACAGTAGTTCACAGTTGAGAGCTTACAGGTGATACAAGACCCCAAGGAACAATCCATAGAATCCATACACCACCATCCTTGATTTATCCTGTAAACTCTGTAGTCTTCCGGAACCAACTTGATTTACAATTCACAAGATCAGAGAGAAAGAGAGAGAGAGTAAAACTTGAAACCAAAACGGGTCGGAACGTCGTTATTCGTATGTGATTTCCACTTCTTCACGCTTGTCCATGATTCCGATTGAGAGAGAAAATCCTTTCCACATTGCCGTCAAGTCAATAATCAAAAACTTTCTTTCTGTCCACAAACGATATGAGAACACAATACAAATACAGTTTGTTTTAGCTTTTGGCAGGAAGCACTCGTCGTGATTCGTAATTTGTTTACATGGTTAATTGTGATCTTTCGATGAGAATATATTATAGAGACACAATTTAAAACATGTACGATGGAAATGGGAAAAGAGTTGAGGGTTTCAAAGGGAAAAAAATGTGGACTTGGAAATGCGAATCCCGGGGTTTTGGATTGGATGTTTTGGCGGTGAGTGACAGACTGTTACTGGAATGGTTGCATGCTCGTGATACTGTTATAAGAGTAGAGCAATGGAGTGTACATATATTTGTAGTATACATGTGATATCTGGAGCCCATCCACACTTTCCCCCCATCCATAAGTGTCTCTATACAGATAAGTCCAGGCAAAGGCATAGACGGAGTGAGAAGAGCAAGTTTCTCCCAATATAATAATCATAAGTAATGCAATATACATAAATACGTATACATATGTGTTCATATCATATCAGTATTGGAAATGGTATATTGTGAGCAAGTGCATCCACATCCATATAGATACATACATACATACATACACTCAACTACAAGTACATACATATATGAATGTGTTGCTTATTCACCAAATGTATATCGCATGGTCTCCGTTGACTACTGGGATCGGATTGAATCCAACGCGGATTCTGAATCTGAATCTTTTAACTTATCTCATGTCTACTCGTGTCATGTTATTTGTTATTTGTTCGTGAATGGTGTGCCAGTGCCAGTGTATCGTATGTATGTGTATTTACGTATATAAATGTATATGCGTGTGGAATTCCGTGTCAATTTCAATTCCAGTCAAACGTCATTATTCACCAAACTTCATTCATCTTCCACTGGAAGTGAGCAAGGCGATTCAATATGTGCAATTGCAATTATTTATCCGGGCACACAGTACACAGTGTGTACTTGTACTACACACATATTCGTACTCGTATGTACACGTATAGAGCATCATCACGGATATCTTTGATATGGGGGTAGTGTGAGCGCATCTCATCACTCGGATTTCTCAAATGTTTTGGATGCTTTCGATTTCAAGGCAGAGAATGAGGAAGAGAATGAAGGATGCGGATGATGATGATGATGAGAGGTGGGTGGGTTGGTGGGGGGATGATGGGATGTTCCAACTTTTTGGGAAACTTTACAAGCAGCACAGAGAAATGAGAAAGTGTGGAGAAAAACAACCCTCGCTTTTCCTCTCTCTCGTTCTATAGCTCGCTCGTGAGTCATACATTTTCCGTCTTCTCTCTCTCTCTCTCGCTCGCTCTCTCTTCCTCCCCGACTCCCGACCGACTTGTACTTGAACTTGTGCTCACAGCTACAACTAAAACTATCGTACAACTCCCTGTATATTCCAGCAAGAGCAACTGGGAACTGACTTTCTTTTCCCCCATTATGTAGGCAATTTGAGGACTTGAATCTGCGAGTAGGGATAGTCAAATTAAGCTTTAAGACTTTTTTTTGGGGGGGAGAGAGACTCCCAAAAAGTCCCGAAGACTCGTCTTTGTCATCTCGTCATGACCATCCCCAGCCAGCAGAAGCAGTGGCAGCAGTAGCAGCAGGAGCAAAGCTAAAGCTAAAACTTGCACCCTCAATAAAAATTCTATGTGTGATGTGTGTTGTGTGTACTTGTGTTTGTGTAATGTGTACCACAATGCAATGCAATACAGAATGTGTATTATGTGTACATGCATACGTATGCCAAAAGGAAAAAAGAAGATTGAGCAAGGGCAATGGCGAATGATTGCCCCATTCGGATTCGGTTTTCGGGTCTCTTATTCCAATTTCTCTCTCATTCTCTTCCCGTTTCACTCTCACCAAATAAGTTTTTTATGTTATAATAAATCGATGTAGAGACTACAGAGAAAATTCCAGGACTTATCTGTATTTATGAAGCAGACTTCATTGGAATACTGAGTTCGGGTAAGAGGATGCTGTGTCCATGTGGGTAAGAAATTGTATGGAAAATAAAAATACATATATACATATATATATATATATATACACGATTCTTCTGATTCTGTCTGATGAATGTAGATTCGTTAGTGTATAGTCTTTTCTTTATAAAAAAATTTACAATTTATTCACTACTTTCTTTACATTGAATTGCATTAATTAGCATCGTGGAATTCCTATTAATGAGCTTCATCTTCGTCGTTTCCTTATCAAGCAAATCTTAATAGTCAAAAATATTTCTTTTTGGAACTCTTGCAAACATTTGAGTATCTGTATATCACTTGAGCGTCGTCTCTTTTATCGACTTTTTTTTCCAAGCAACTTGAATTTTGGGTAGACATTTAAAATCACTTTATTTCTCATGAAGATGATGATGACGATTTTTTCGTTCAAATGAGCTTTTTTTCTTCTTCTAGTTTCTCTCATCTTGAATCCAAAAATTATTTTTGTGAATATATGATTCCCCGAATTTCTTCTCTTTTTGTGTAAGAAGCTTGCGAACATATACTAATGATGGATAAAAGGAAGGTGGATGCTCCACTTTTACATCAGTGAACAGGAAACGAGAGACAAAAATCATGCTATAGTACAATAAGAATACGAATAAAGAAAAGGAAACGAAAAGATATGATGAATGACTGATTATTATAATATATAAATATGTACTTATGTATCAGACTCAATCCGGCTATATACTTAGGGAGTTTTGGTTGGTAGACAGAGACACATGGCATGTACATTTTAATAAAAAGATGAAAGTTTTGATTTTCTTCCCATTTCCCACTAAATCGACTACGGAGATTTCGAATCCGAAGTCGGATTTTCAAAATTTAAAATTTTTGACGTGTTTTCGGATTTTATGCAGTTTTTTTGAATTTTCCAAACGGTGATCAAAATCGAAATTTTGAAAACAGCCTACTTGCCGCAAGACTTTTCTGTCGGTTTTCAGTACTCAAATACTTTGTAGGCTGTTTCTACCAATCAGTTCAACTTAATCCCAGTCTAACATTCAAAATGTCAAAACACTGATGAAAATATTTTGAGCATTCAATTTGACATGAAAAAAAGTTTAAAGTCCTGTCGCAAGACTTTTCAGTCGGTTTTCAGTACTAAAAGAGTTTGTAGGCTGTTTCTACTAACCAGTTCAACTTAATCCCAGTCTAACATTCAAAATTTAACAAAACAGGTCAAAAATTCAGAATTTCGATTTTTTAATTTCGAATTCAAAATCTCCATATTTGTTTAGCCCAGAACTGATTTAGCCGGCCAAAAATTGATCACCGTTTGGAAAATTCAAAAAAACTGCATACAATCCGAAAACACGTCAAAAATTTAAAATTTTGCAAAATCCGACTTCGAATTCGAAATCCCCGTAGTCGATTTAGTGGGAAAGAGAGAGAGAGAGAGTTGAAAAAAAGGAGGGATGAGATGGGATAGCTCCTTGTGTATATGTTTGTAGGATTTCATATCGTTTACAGATGCTCCCCTTCTCTGGGGGATTTCCTATATTCAAGTCAATTTTTAGTGTCGTCATGGGAAGTCATAAAGAAAATCATCAAAATGGAATCAACCTGACTCTGGACTGTGGAACTGAGTTTCAGTTAGATGTGCTTTTGTATGCTGTTTAGTCTTTAGTCTTCCTGACGAGGAAAATCATTTTGTAACCATGTACGTGTGTAAATATGATTATATTTTGTATAGTATGTATCAAGATTCATCTCTGAAGAATCTCTTACTTTTCCTTACGTACATATGTATGCATCTTCTGCAATGTACGTGAACCTGAGAAATTCACTGACTTCATGTTCATATGAAAATGAATGAATTTTAATCAAATATTCTCGTATTTACTGCTTGTTCTGAGTATATCTATATTTTCTATATGCCTACCTGTCATAAACTGAATCACGTACTAATTATTAATTATCCTTTATTCATATATTTTAAGATAAATACAACAATCCTGGCTCTTTTAAATTGATTAGTCAAGGGAATCATAAATGAATTGATAGACAGTCGAATTAAAGGTGTTGAGGATCTTAACCGAAACTCAATCAAACCAGATATTGCAGCAAACAATTGTCCAAGACCTAAAACTGCAAATGCAGAGTAACACTCTAGAAAACTAAGCTCATTTGTTTGCTGTGGTTTTGAGAGACAACGAAGTTGTGTTTTAATTTCGTATTCCGTCCAATACCGCTTATTCAATCCTCTTTCAATCAGGACAATCGTCCTAAAACAACAAAGAAAAGTGAGAATTATAAATCAAATTTTACTTTATAATTACAATCCAAATGGGTGAATGTAATTCAATGTTGTACAACAAACTTGAGGCCAAAAATTTCTTTGTAGTCCGAGCCTTTTCGAACAAACATGGCGTCTTTGACTCGAGCGCCTCTCTTCCCTCGCAGCCTCTCAATCTGACAAAGATCCGCTTCCCCAAAATGTTCCAATCCAACCGAATAAAAACCGTCCAAGCCAATAATGTGAGCCAGTCGACTCCCAGGCTGCATTATTTTATAGACAGCGTCCGCATCATCTTTGTACAGGACTTCGGATAATTTCAACACTTCCATTTTCTCTTCTTCAGTCTGTAAACAAACAAAAAAACCCACCATAATTTTGTTGTCATCATCAGTTTTTCAAATTGTCGAGAGTAACCAAAAAACTAGTCGTAAATAAAATGATATATTATATTATTTACTGAGACAAAACTCAATGTGTAGCCAGGAACGCTTGGATTGATGAACACCTTGAATTGGAATTTCGCCAAGTCACTGAATTGTTTAATTGGTATAATGGGAGCGGAAATTGCAGCGACAAAAGCACCCGTGTAGTACGTGTACAAAACCACACTTGTCGTCATCCCCGTTAAAAAGATTATCCTCATGGAAAATGAAAATGGACTTGAAGTCCATCCTATTCATTTAAAATTCAATAATAATAATAATAATAATAATAATAAAATTACCAAGAGATTTGTAAATAAATATTTGTTATATCTGTTCTCCATGTGAAAGTGAAACTATCCAAAAATTGAACCTTGCTGGCATAAAATGCCGATGGTCCAAACATAGGCATCATAAGAATGGAAATCATCTTGTGTTGTTTTAAATTTTGAAAAGAGTTTGGCAGTTCCCTTGTGCTTAAAATTCCGAGTCCTTTGATAAGCAATGATGAACGTGGCTCCACTCAAAACGATCCAAAATATGAAGATGAGTTGCCATAATCGCGTTCGGAAGGGCATTGTGAAAATATTACGAGCGGAAGTGATGGATGGCTGACGGAAGAATGCAAAAGCTTCTTCATTAGCCACCGGTTGAAGGAATTGAATTCCACGAGCTCTATACTCTTCCAGTGTGGACGTGGATACACAAATGTCTGCTTTCATATCTAAAATCTGCTCACCCAAACCCGTCAGTTTTCCATCCTTTCCTTCGGTTATCCAGCCTTCACCGGCTATACTTTCATACGTAAAATTTAAGGTTGCATAGAAATCCTGGAGGATATTGTAAGATGAGCCACTCAAGAATACAACTGTCACATTATCTATTATTTGAACATCCACCTCCGCTTCATAATTCACGTCCCGCTGAGCTACGACTTTAAAGTTGACCAATTGAAAATTACTGCGACGCGGAGCAAAACGGAACAGTTCTGTAGTGTTCAGTTCAATATCTTGAAATCCAACTTCTCCCATCATTTGATGATTGTTGTACAAAGAATTGACAACGGACTTGTTGGATTTGATGCCGTACATTTCAATCACATTGACCAGGGCAGATTCTTCATGTTGTTCCTCGACGAGACTCGTTGCTGTGGTGGTGTGTTTCCATTGAAGGACGTAGACGTGAGCATTTTGGGGTATAAATTTAATTTCTTGGACTTTATCCATCAAATGTTGTAGAATCACTGTACGCTCTGAAATAATTTGAGTCTGAGTTGTTCCATGGATTGGCCACGAAATTAAAAACAGCCGTCCATTTGCCCTGAGATCATATTTTGATGATCCGGAATAAAAAGTTGTAATCTAAAAGAAATTGAGAAAACTCTTTCCATTAATTAATTTGATAAAGAATGAATAAAACTGACATCCTCAATCAAAATTGTTGTACAAAATTTCAATCATACCCTTTCAATCATGATGTTAAAACTGTTCCTGTTTGAAGGCACAAGTACGAAAATTATGGAGCTCCTGTCTTCAGTAAATGCAGTTTTATTGAGAGCCTCTAAATTGTTTAAAATCCATTCTTGGGATTGCAGAGCCATGTTATGACTTTCCGCAAAATCTTGATCGACTGCATTTTGGAAAAATAGAATCGTTTAAAATTTTTATCCCAATAGTAGAAAAATGAATTTCTTCCTATGTGAAAGAAAGCTTTTGAGGAGGAAAGTTAAACTTACCATCTAATTTGGAGAAATTTCCACAAAAGATTATGTTGTGCCGAATTTTGGAGAGACTGTCTTCTTTAAATAGTTTTGTGAACGTGAGAAAACTCAGATTACCCGACAAACTAGAGATTGGGATGAATTGGAAAATAATCACTTGGAAAATAACAATATAAATCGTCATTTTAGTTTAAAAACTTGAAAATTATGACTAGGTAATAAAATCTTATAACGATGGGATTTTTGCAAAACTTGATTTTAACCAGAAACGTTTTTTAATATGACTGATTCAGTTTTTGTTCAGCTCTCAAACATTTAGAACGACTAAGTTGAAAATGACCATTATGATGACTGGGAGAATATTCTTTGTGTCCCACGTTTGGCTAAAACGTTTAGCCTAAAAGGAAGCGAATCAATGACCGAAATGAACACACTTTTTACTACCCAAATAGTAAAACATTTTACGGAACTTTTAGCAATTTTATTATTTTATATGTGCTCAGAATGTGTATCGGTTGATACATTTCATATGGGAATTTCAGTCAATATAATAATAGTATGGATTTGAAAAGATTCCATTACACAAATTAAAATCCTATGCATGCAAATTATTGATTTTAAATGACAATCCATGTAGTTCAAGTTAAGCTATTCACTGCCGAGTCAAATTTCTATGCAGTTTCCATACAGCCAAGTTTATAGTAAGGGGATTTACTCCCGGGAAAGTGAAATGGGCACGTTTTTTATTTGCCCCAGATGATTTTAGTCAAAGGAAAATTCCCGGAAATATACTCCCGGTATAATTTGCTCGCACATGTTCTTGTTGCTATGGTGAGGCTTTCATACTTATTAGAAATAATTACAATGACGATATTGATCAAACTCAATCAATCGCTTGCTTGCAGCCTTTTTCTCTCCTCACTTTATCTCGACGTGTGTGTGCTTCAGATTGCAGAGCAGAGTATACACAAACTACGTACGACAGAAATTAGATAAAACTATACATAACGTTTTGATTAGATTTCTATAGTGCGATTTCACATTTTATCCCCAACTGCCGAGGAACAAAAATTCAAGTCTACCTGAATATTGGAGGAAAAGGTACCAATAATGTCCAATTTGAGACCTTATTGTATTTATTGTTTTCTTATCCATCAACTATACCTATACAGATACATAAAAACAAACATTGTAATGTGTTTTCAGAAGTTTTGGAAGCGCGATGGATCCGTTTGAACCCGAAGGGAATGGGGACTTTTGGAAAAACCCGGAAAGGTACTTGAATGCCATAACGGATGAAGATAATAAAACGATTAGAAGAAAAACGCTATCCATAATATTTGACGAGATTAGTAAATTGCGTGAAGAACAAAAGTCAAGGGATCGAGATCGTAGAGGAGATAATAATAACGGCGAAGGAGATTCCTCAGACTATAAGCATGCTTCCGTACTCAAACTTGTACGGCCCTTAATGACATGCATTTGTGATCCTGTGGAGCGATGTCGAGAGACGTCATATGACATCCTGTCCTTACTCGTATCCATGATGAATCCAGAACAACATGAACAAATCATGCCCTTTGTGATGCCGATATTAGTAGAGAGATTTGGAGAGCAAGAAATTACAGAACCATCCGAAGAAGTTCGATTTACAGCCGTCAAATTCTTGACAATCTTATGTGAGACTGTGGTGGCAGCCGATTTGACATTTTACGTCGAAGATCTCATCCTTATACTTTCCTACATGATTGTCGATCCTTTTCACTCGGTTCGTATTGCGGCTTGTAGAGTCACCTCGTACATCTCCGTGAAAACCAAGCAAGCTTTTAATTTTAATAGTGATCGACTAATTGTTCCACTATGCACGGCCGTCTCGCATCAACAATATCGTGTCAGATGTGCTGTCCTTGAGTGCCTTGGTAGGTAGTAGTAGTACTTCAAATATTTATGACTTTCTCCATAAAAATAAAATATAAATTTTAGCACATACATATAGCACCACTGGCAATCTTATATGTATATGCTATCAATACTTGAGTGCTATTCATTTTTTGTAGGGGATGTAATTCTGTACGGTAATCACAAATCTATCAGTGATGTCCTCCCTCATGTGACACAGAGGCTATTTGATTCTACTCCAAGTGTTCGGAAATTTGCCATCTCTGTGGCGGCCACGTGGGCTCTAGACTTTATTGACAGATACTCGTACTTTCACAAACTCCTTCCCATAATTCTCACTGGGTAATGCAATTCTATTTTTTTGTGCTATATACAGTAAATTTGAACCAACCATAATTACAAAAATTATGTAATTTATTTTGTTATCATTGTTTTACAGACTGAGTGACGAATCGCCGGAAAATAGCATGTTGGCATATAGCATGTGGAAACAAGTGGGCGAGAAGTATCTACAAGAGAATTTGGACGAATACAAAGACAGTGTGGATTTTCCAAAGGAAGAAATTGCCATACCTCCTGAAAGTAATACATCAAATACATTACATTATAAATAGAAATAGTAAATTGTATTTGTGATTCCATCCACACGAGGAGTGACCATCAAATCAAAATTGAAAATATAATGCAAGTATTTTGTTTTATTTGCAGGTCCTTATAACACAGTAGAACGACCAATTTTTGGTTGTAGAATACTTGTATGGAGAAATCTTTGTAATATCCTACCCGGCGTCGTCAATGATATCACAGACTGGGGCATAAATACACGTATCAAATGTGCTCAAATTCTTTATCATATGACACTCCATGGAGAAGAGAAAATAACAATGCATGTGCAGAAGATTTTGAAATGCCTTTTCCTTGCCATCTCTGATGAATCCCCCATTGTAGTTGATAATGTAATGACGCAGTTTTTTTGTTTTTCAATTTCCAAGTATAGGTCCTTGTGTGTATCTATATAATTGTACGCTTATGTATATGTACATGTATATTTAAATGATTTGATTCAAGGTACAAAAAACTGCGCGACTCGTCGGCTGGTTTGTCCCTCTGGCTTCGACGTTACCAGTAATGATGACTGGAGTAACAGCGTCAACTTCTTTGGGCCCTTTGAAAGTTTTGCGGAGTCTTCTTGAGGGTGCTAAATCCGAGGAGCTTGAAGAACTAGCCGGGGACATTGGAGAACTTATCTCCGATAAAGAAATTTGTCAGACATTTAATGTGGACAGGCAAAGGGTTATCGTGGACATTTCACTGCTTATGGCTCATAGATCTCCAGTTGCTGTAGGAAATACTCTGGAAGCGGGTCGGCATTATTTACGAGTTGGTGTTAACATTTTGGCCTTGACTCAGGATTCTCAAACACAAAATAAAACTATGGGTATAAATAAATAATTGGATAATTCCACTTGGAGAAAGTTCAAGTTGTACGTATATACAGATAATTTATGGGGGTTCTTTCACCTGATTTTACAGTGTTACTGGAGAAACTGAGAAATTTGTCAAAGATGGAATCTGCAGGACATTTGGTGGATGTTCACTGTGCAGAGATTCTCAATGAAATCACAGCAAGCAGTTCTGAATGGACAGCTCTGTCTCCCGATAAACTTGTATTTGAGAAGATATTATCATTTGGTGGGGTAATTGTGGATAATCATATGGAAACAGTAGTCAAAATCATGGTCGAGAATCTCGGCCCCAAAAGAGACCCAGAAGTTCGATTGCGTTTTTTCTCCATGCTCGCAGAAAACCTTCAATATTGTCAAAAAACAGCAGAGAGTGAAAATCAACTCCACACTTTTGTGCAACTTATTATTCAGGGTAAAAAAAGTGAATGTGAACCAGTCTGTAAATTTTTTGATTTGAAATTAAGTATTACATTTCCTCCCTTTTTCAAATAGATATTCTCACTCCCAATTTAATTTGGGTAGCTGGTAAAACTGCTGGAGCTTTGAGAACGGCTGCATCATCATGCATCTTGGCAATTCTTAATTATGATATCCTTCCACCGGATCTTCTAATGTCAACGGCTCCAGCACTTGTACCCGGGCTATTAGGTCTGCTGGACGATAGTGCCATACTCAGCCGACACATTGCATGCCAATCATTGGATAAACTTGTTTCTTCTGCTGATAAAAAACTTTCTCCAGATATCATCAATCAAATCTATTCAGGTAACTATGATACTTTTGTATATGATTCGCAATTTAAAATCCCTTCTTTCATTTTGAACTCTCAAGTAATGTGATGATTACATATAGCATTACTCAAGAGACTGGATGATGTAAGCAATGAAGTTCGACTGTGCGCCTGCACGACAATTGGTACAGTATTTGAGAATGTCCCTGATAGCTACGACGCTGATTTCTACAAGCTACATATTTTCAGTGCAATCTCTGCACTGATTGTTCATCTGGATGATAATGATAAGGACATTCAAGAAGCTACCTTCGGTAAACCTTTCTATCACATTTAAATACATATAAATTAGCTTTGTACCGCAAATCCACAGGTAATTATTATTTAAATATATTGTTATTCGTTTTTTAGATGTTTTAAAAACTCTCGGACGAATGCAAAGTCAGGGTTTGATAGAAGAATGTCAAAAGTTTCGATTGAGGCATCGAACGCCTGAATTGTGTGACAAACTCGTGGCTCTTGTATCAGGTGAAAAGTAAAAACTATGAATAACTTTTGAATTTGTGTAGAAAATCCTTTTAATTGTATAGACCTTCTTCATTTCTTCATTCATTCGTGGATGTAAAACCGTATTTGTAGTCTGTAATAGTAATAAGTATAGGTAATACCAAATGCACAAAATACTGAAAAATTAAGACTATGTAGAAAATGCAGTCTGTTACTTACTTTTCCTATAGTTGTCGTTTCCATATACATACTTCCTAATAATAATAATAAAAAAGCATAAACATTTTAGCTCTTGGTTCTTTTCAGTAGTTATTCGCTTCAATGTGTGGCATATATCGTACATATAGTAATTATTACGTGACTGTAGAACAATAAGAAAGAATAAGGGGGTCTAGTCAAAAGATATCAATGGAAGCATAAGTTTTAATCACAAAATATAATAACATTATAGTGAATAATAACAATAATACAATCATTATTATTTTTTGCTCGTGAATCAAATAACGCTTTGAAAATTCGTGTGTACACTGTGTACAGGTGTACTTAAACATATTCACTACATACAACTATCCGTAGAAATTTAATTATTTTTAGTAGCATATGTAACAATGATTACATAATAAATAAAGTGCCTATATTACATAGTAATAGTATATTAAACATTCTGCATAATATAACGTTTAATTATCAATAATATCTTGGAGCAACTTCTGATTCGACAGAAAGTAAATCACAAATGAATGATGCGTTTCGATTGCACGTTTCACTTGCACTTTTACGATTACATTACATCGAATCAACTATCAACTTGTTCAATAAGTTGCTGCAAAATGGTAAATCCATTCATACAGCTCACCGAAACGAGTTTTTTAAATGTTTTTACAATTGGAATACTTCTTTTTTATCTCTTGGTATAATTCACAGCTTTTGTTTCCTTCTACTTTTGTAATTATGTACATGTAATTTTGAATTTGTAAATATCCTCCAGTAAAAATAAATATAGTCATTTATCTACAGTGATATAAAACCGAAAACAGTATATGATACATACGAGACGGATCGACAGTCACAATCATGCCTTTGTAAAATGTCCTGGTGGACTTCAGTGTGAAGTGTGCACATGACCCATAATACTAAATGATCCTTATCCATGTGAAAAACAAAAACTAATATACCAGTATAAGTAAGTAGAACAACGAATAATTTTTTTAGGATAACTATATAAATGCTTGCGTCAAAATAAAATGTGTGGTTAAAATATGATTCTAAAAAATAGTAGACACATCAAAAATAAGAATTTACAATAGACTCAGAGGGCACAAGAAAATAACAGTAGGTACATGATAACCGAATGTGGTTAAAAGCTTTCAAATCACACAAATCATTACTCTTTCAATTATTCAATGGATGCTTATACAACAAGACATGACACTTAACATAATTCTAACGTCCTGCATCGTCGTTCTTTGATGAAAATATCTGTTGGTGTTTTTTTAATACTACATGTATATATCATTCTTACATAATTGTAATGATTAATCGGAATCAGGTAAATCGTCGAACAACAACTATAACAAATACTAATTTTCTAAGCATAATTAAAAATCACAGATATTGAAAAAGGCATCTAGTATTCCATATCATAATAGCATTAACAAAAACTACAATTTAGTTACAACAATCAATCAATCAACCACCCTTATTTAATATTATAATAGATGTCATACACATTTCATAGACACTACATTTTACCATGAGACATCCATATTAATTGGTTATTGTAAACTCGATCAACCTGTATACAAAATATTATTCGAATATTTTCTCATGTGGATATTGGATGCTCTCGTTTAGGAAATTTTCAATAAATTCTCAAAAATTACGTCAAAGAAAAGAAACATTCCTCCACAATAATATAATTATTATTATTATTATTATTTTGAAACGTGTCAACGCGCAATGCAGCCTGCACAACCATCGCAAACAGTCTCACAAAAAACAGCCAATATTAAACATGAACCAATAGCATTTCCTTTATGATGTATGCAAATGCATATATATTTAAGTACATAAGTACAGTGTAATTAAAAATAAATCACAATAACCAAAATATTTCCTCGTGGTAAAAATGCAAATTGAGTACAAATTGTACTGTAATATAATCCATCATTTTAAAAATATAAATATACAGGTAATAAAAACTTTAAAACGTTATATTGTTGACGTGCAACTATCCTAGACCTAGTGTAGACCTAGTCTATACACAAAAAATTAAGTATATTCTTATGATTATTGAGCCATGGGCTAAATGATAAAAACATGTTTTTTTTGGTAATAATGATGATTAAAATTATCCTCGACATTAGTTATTTTTTGAAATTTTGATAGAACGATACAGAAAAGGACAAGGCAAGCATGTTTTATGTGTATATACATATAGAACCTTTTGCTAAATGTACTATATTATATTATAATATTATAATATATAAAGTATTAGAGCAAAAAAAGCACCTAACCGGGTTAGTTTAGATTTTGTGTACACTTTAGTGACATTAATTATGACGCATGAAAGAACGGAACAAACCGAGAGAGAGAGAGATGGAAAGGTTGAAGAGCAGGTAGCGAGATTTTGTTTTGCCATAATTATAGTTTATACTGTCAAAGCACACAACGACGATGTGACGGTGGGAGGGTTACAAATCCGTACTCTCAGCTTTTGTCTTTGGTGGGGCTGGAGGGGGGATTGGCCTTGGAGGTCGTGTCCTAGGTGACTGCGGAGGTATAAATCCACCTATAGAAAAAATAATTATACATTCTTTCTGATATGCTTAAACGGCTTATTATTTATGGTTAACTTGACAAATTGATTGTATAGCTCACCATTTCTGAGACCAAAATCAGCCAATCCAGAATTTTCAATAGGACAATCAGTAGAAATTTGAAGTCCTTGTGGTGTCAAGTGACTAGGATTTACACTGACTTCCTCAGTAGTAATGGATTTGGATTCAGTATTACTTCCGTTGGATGCACCACCACCACTAATAGCAGTGCCTTGATGTGTTCGTTTTGCAAGATCTCGAGGCTTGGCCATTAAACTAGGTCGCTCTTTTACGACAGGCATCTCCTTACTAGTTCCACCAAAACTTACATTCTGAAAAAGTAGACTAGATCGTGGTGCGGGGACAGGCCTTGAAATATCTACAGCAACCCCTGCTGTCGTCGAATGTTGAGTTGATGGAACATTGACGGGCCCTGTAATAGACTGTTGTTGCGATGTATGAATGCTCTCGTCTTTCCTATCGGGAAGTTGACTGAGTGGTGGATTATTCGACTCTACACTTGAACGCCGTACTTCCGTCTCTACACTCTCAAACCCTATATGAATATTATTATTCTGAGAAGGAGCCTGCCCCATTTGAATTTCCTCACTACAAACAATTTGTCCTTGTTGTAAACTACTATTACTATCGAGTGATTCAGAATGAGGAATCGGATGATTTTGTTGCTGTTGTTGATCGAGTAATGGTTCATCCGAGAGTTGTTGATTATTACGAGTTGTTGCTGTTGTTATTCCTTTTTTAGGTGGACTGTTAATATCACTTTGATTAGGGTTAGGATTGGATGATGATGATGCGGAGGGTACAGATGGAATGGCGGCAAAAACACTTGGAGGTCTTGGAGCTCGTTGGTTTTTATAAGAATTTTCCGTATGAAAATGTCGTGGAAGACTACTACTGTATTGAAGTGATGAGTTTGCTTGACTTGTATTCAAATTAGGATTTTGAACAGCATTGTCTGTTGTGGAACTAGATCCTACTCCTCCACTACCTGCAGTACTACTATTACTAAATGAAGACTTGTGACGTAAAGTCGTAGCATAGACACTTGTCTCTTTTCCTCCTCCTTGCTGTGCTGTGGTTGTAAATTGAGGCTGTGGTGGTTTTGGTGGAGATATTTTTGTGCCCTCAATATTTCCCATCACCTTCCGATTATTCATCTGATTTGGTGATGGAGGTACCCACATGCCGTCCCTTCTTGTGGACGGCAGTCTTTTCAGCCCTGTACTGTCCCCACTAGTACTATCACCACTTGATTGTTTATTTAAAGTAGATGATGATGATGTGTCCACTGGCTTTACAATATCCACCGGCGTTACTGTTTTACTACTTGATACCGCTTGTTTGTCTGATTTTATTGACGGTGGGACTGGAGCTGGTTTATTCTTTCGTCTTAGGACAGGTTTAGGACTTCCGGGCGGTGGACTATTATTATGATCTTCTACTTCTAAACTACTGTTGGACTGTGAGCGTTTGGCAGCAACAAATCCGCCTTCACTATCACCGGCATTCGACTCATCTCCGAGTCCATTAGATAAGCGTAACTCAGCATCTGTAGGCCTTGTACAAGTCACAAAAAAGTCAATTTCTGAAAAATTTCCAACAAAAAAAAACACTTGTTAGTTTTGATATTCCAAACATTTTAGACATGGAAAGTGAAGATAATTATATATTATTATAATTATTATACGTAACAAATACTACATAGTTATGAAAACGAAAATAAAATTGTACCATCAGGGAAAAAATAATCAGCATAAGATACAAGTTGATCAACAAGAGACGTGTACAGATGAGTCATTGTCATGTTTAGTCCCATTGGACCATTCTCAACTGGATCATCGGGATTAGTTGCAGTCCACAAAAGATTCGGTCCAATAACGATGGCAATATTTGCAGGGGTCATTTTGTTTAGATTCTGATGTTTACTCAATTCTGAGAGGTCAAAGAGGAAAAAAATCATACAATTGTACTTGATTATAAACGTGGTATGTCAGAATTGCTTAATTTAAATTCTTGCTTACCTGAGAGAAATTTTATTAAGTAACGAAGATTGTCAAAATTTGTCTTGTGTGAATTTTGTAATTTCTGTACGACAGTCCACAGATTTTGAAGTCTAGTTTGACTGTGCTGGACTTGAACAGCCTCCATCCAATCATTATAGAGTTCATAGGTGAGTAAAGGTGATGGTAATTCTCTTAAGTAACACTTGAGTGCATTTCCTATTACGTCTGGAAAAGTAGATAAATAAATAGCAACGATATTACAAGAAATATAATATTTGGATCATAATAATATTATATATTAAAGAAATGATTAGAAATGTGCATCATAATTCAGTAATGCAACTAATTAACAATCTTACGCGGATCACTAAATTCACTAATAAGTGATTTTAAGTCCATAAGTCCAGCATCAAATGCTGCTTTTAATTTCTTTACTTTGGAAGCACCTAAAATAAATGAATAAATGGGATATGTATTATACTTGACCACATTTATACGACGCAATATCATTTTCATATCATAATGCATATTTATATACATTATAATTCATCATATATATTCAAACTTACTTCCAGCAATACGAAAAAGACCTTCTTCTTCAAGACCAGTTATCACAAGACCACATATACAGAGTTCTAAACTGTAAGCAATCGTCCGATTGGAACCATTTAAATGTTCATCCAGGTCGACTCCAAAAACGGGCTTATGGTAAGAATTGGCGAGAATTGATTCTACATTTGGCAGCAATTCATTCACTACGGAGTAAATAGTTTTGTGATAATCTCGTTGATATTGTAAAAAATTCACAATGTATTGTGAGATTTCAGACTCTCGAGCAATGAGCTGGTACATTTCCGCTGCTAAATTATCCTGTAAAAATAAAAAAATAAATTGCTTACATTAATCTTAATGAATGAATGAATGTATATGAACATAATATATGTTTACATAAAAAACGAATCAATAAAACAAAATACGTACTCTGCACTGTTCAACTTTTTGCTGCGTATCTTCCAAGTCATCTTTAATATTGTCAATTTTACCAGTAGTAGCGGCAGACATGGAGTGCCGACTAGCCTGATTTAATTTGGCTCTCGCAGTATCCATGTCGCTCGTTAATTTACTGAGTGTACGTTTTATTTTATAAATACTTGGAAGATCATGATCCATAAGTTTTTGTAATGGACCTAATATCAGTTCTTCTATTTTCACCTCATAGGCAACCATCTCGTGACCAACTTTCATTTCGATCGCTCCTGCGTCTGTTAGTACTTCCCTGTTATTATTAAAAACACTCAATTTATCAAAACTCAATTAACATCTCAAAATAATGTTATTAGGATAGGATTATTATGCAAATAAATGGAATTTTCCTTACCCTAAAACTGATCCCGAATCTGCTGTCCCCAACTGGCGACCATTCTCGACCATGTTAAGTCCAAGGTTAACTTCAGGCACTTTTTTCTATCATAATGTGATATATATTGTATTGTATTTCACTAATTCCACAATTGGATGTATAGATGCAATATAAAAATAACCTATTTTTATGATGGACTTACGATTCGCTTATCCATAAGTTGACCCTTGTCTCCATGTAGACAGAGTGCAACTTTCTTGGTGGTACTCTCACATGTTTGCTTGATAAGCTCGATCCTTCTCTCGGCAGCTTGTAAATCTTCGGAAAGAACCTCTGTTCTATCGGGTCTGAAATGTATTGAATATTTTTTAATTAATTTATGTAGTAACATAAATACTTAAGTACAGGTATTTTTTTTTAATTTTGTTAAATACACACTATATAGCTATTTAGCTACAAAATCAAAACATACTTCGGTACATCCTGCTTGCTGCATAAGAACAATATATATAGAGAATCATGTTTAATAATTTTATGATGAGTTAATTTTAATGTTTTGTTCAAATAAAGACCATTAAATGTAATACTTAATGTACAATCATATTTAAATGTGTATTCAAAAGTTCTACTTTACTAAAACCATGCTAAAAAACAATATCGTACAAAAACGTAATCAGGATTTTCTCAATCAACTTACCTTATGAATGCCTTATCGGCAAAATGTTTAATTTTACTAAACTGCTTCATGGATAATTAGTAGAACATTGCTATTTTTAGATTATAAAAACACAAAAATATTCCAGTACGTAGATAAATAACGAATGATAAAAACTGTATACTTTTCTTGCGAGAAAAGAATTATTATCTCAGTGAATAAAAGTAAATATTAAATATAGAGTTTGAGACTCTCTGACACTTGAAAACTAAGAGGAAATAATATAATGGATGGTTTGTGATTATTATTATTATCAATTTCACATGTTATTCATAACAACTATTCACTTTTGCAAGAGTAAATCATACGAAAGAGGATACACACTATATTTAAAAGGGAATGAAAATAAAATTTAATGATTTTTTACAATTAAAGGTTGCTTTTGTGTTTTGATTCAGAGAAAGAATTACAGAACACCCAAAAAGTGGCAAAAAAGAGAGAATTTGACTCATATTTCGTATGTACAATAGTATGTACATACCAGACACACTATACACCTACAATATATCCTATACATGTACTACATGTATGACTCAATTTCCTATATGTACATAAATTTTTAGTTATAGTTATATACTCATGTGAGGGAAAAACGGCAAAAATTGAATCTTTTTTTATTAATAATTTAATGAACATTGTGTGGTAAAGTGTGGTTTGTTAAATTATTTATTAACAGTCTTAATTTAAGACAGTGAGGGACTATGATATAAAAGTTTCTCATTATTTTTTAAATAAAATTGTCTCCTCGCACTATATACAAGTATAATATACTTAAGCAGTACAAAAACATTTAGCAAAAAGTTTATATATTTAAGTAGACATAATGTCTGGGATAATAAGTTTAACTCGTTTCTGTCGACAGTCTTCCTTGGAATTATTGAAATCATTGACAAAGTCAACGAATAATAATAGTAATCCTACAATTAGTCAATTTCGAGGATTTCACAAGTCTCAATGGAACATGGACATTTTCACAGTTCAGGATGAACAGGATTTCAAGAATAAAGTACTTGCTAGTACTAAAGTCGTGATTGTTGAGTTTCATGCACCGTAAGCGTGTCAATTAAATACATCAATAACAAATATATGACATATTATACTTATCTGGAAATTATGCATGATACATACGATGCGTGTATTATTGTGTATCTATATATGCGGTATTATTGTTTCAGATGGTGTGGTCCGTGTAAACAACTGATGCCTCGTCTTGAAGCTGTAATAGCTGGCCTCCAAGGAGAAACAGTTGACCTAGCTAAAGTTGACATTGATGAACTCCCGGATATAGCTATGGAATTCGGAGTAGGAGCTGTTCCATCAGTTTTAGGATTGAAGAATGGTAAAGTCATTGACAAATTTGTGGGACTTCAAGATGAAGACAAGATTAAAAGCTTCATCTCCAAAATATCAAAATGAATATCATATATTGTTGTAATATATATGTAGTGAGTGATGTATAATCAATAATTGTTATAATATTATTATTCTGAGAAAGAAATATGTACACATACCATGTATGTCGCTATATTGTTGTTATTCCGTGATTTACAGTGTAAATTTACACGCATTGTTTTTTTTATTGAAAAAAAGGAAATGAGAGTTATTTCAAATGACTATATACAAGTAACTTACTTTAAGGAAGTACATACAAACGGTAGTATAAAAGTAAGTGAATGAAAGTAAAAACGAAGTAAGAAAAAAACAAAGCTGAAAAAAGTTGACAATAAAAAATAAATTGTATTTATTGCAAAAAAAATCCCCAAAACTTATTTCAGCACTGCGCTTTATTATTTATTCGATTATTATTTATTACTTTATATATCATATAAACTGACGAATGTACTTAAGTTACTATATAAATAGACGGATCAATGCACTTTCGACTTGATAAACTGCATAAACGGTATTCAATGTTATATTAAAAAGTGGAAAAATTCTATCTCCTATTAGTAAATATTTCATAATAAATTAAGTAAGTATTTAAATAATAATTCGATTCATTCTCAAGGTATAGTTGGAAATTGAAAACATAATCAGGAATCATTTCATTTACATATAAGTATACGCTAGTATAAAGTATATATAATATTTGGTATTCAAAAATAATAATAATTCGTTCAATAAAACGCTATCGTGTGTATTGTCATACTTAAATAATCATATAACAATGCATTGTGTAGTAGTAGTAATAGTATAGGTTTACTAAATAAAGATCACAAATTGAGTCGTATTCTTCTCTCTCACATATAAATATTATTTTTGACGGAAACAGTTTTTCGACCCTTTTATGATTTATCCATGTGTTGATAGTAAATATATAGCACCATATTACGACGACGACGACGACTCACACGTATATAGAACTTTCTCCTTCATCATCTTTTCAAAAGTTGCTCAATCTGTATGAAAATGGAAATTAAACATCATAATTAGTAATTATTAATTACTATGAATTCCTAAAAACATGCATACTTACAAATTGTATGATATAATGGGAAAATTGAATGAACTAAAAATATATACATACCTGGGTCTTGTACATTTCCTTGACATCTTGCAAGTCCAATCGGAGCTCTTCTGCTTCCTCTACTTTCTCCCCGTACATCTATACGTACACATATGAATGATATACAAAAAAAAATCTGTTTTAAGTACACATATG
Organism: Gisinianus flammeolus; assembly: GCA_034699125.1. Lineage (NCBI taxonomy): Eukaryota > Metazoa > Arthropoda > Collembola > Symphypleona > Katiannidae > Gisinianus > Gisinianus flammeolus. The sequence continues at coordinate 47,507 of JAIUND010000298.1, forward strand.
GTTTCAGAATTATATGCATAATTACATATATTTACCTATAAATATGAATTACCTGTAACACGGCATTATAATTTTTTTCAACTTGCTCTAGTCGACCTTGTAAATCCGTCAATTTCTCCTCTTGTATAAGAAACTCTTGGTTTTGAACGGTGAGTTGAGCAATTTCTTCATTTAATGTCTTGCGAATTTTTTCATTCTTGTTTACTTCATCTTGATATTGAGCTAGCTCACCTTCTCTGAGTCTCAATTGAGCATGTAAATTTTCTATAACATTTGCAGACGAGAAGGACTCGAAGAATGATTTTGGTGTCATCGACCTTGCATTCTGCCCACTTGGATCAAACACTTCATCTATATATGATACTTCTGATAGTACAGATTGACTGGAAGGACTATTATTTCCACTTTGAAGATTTGAATTCAACTTTTGACTTGTTGAGCCCCCCACTAATGTCGAGTTTGATGTATTCATAGTACTACTAGTAGTAGAAGAAACCATAATTGCATGTTGTTGTTGTTGTTGAGACTCTAATAGTAAATTTTGATACTTTTTCTTTTCTGATTGCTCAAGACGAAGCTCATTGTCCAAAGACTCACTCTCTCTCTTTAGTCGATCATACTCTACATTTAAGTCTTGCAATTCTTTTAGAGCTTGATTCAATTTCAATTTACTCTCTACCTTCTCTTCTTCAACTAAACCCCGTAGTCTTTTACACTCCTTTTCCGATTCATCAACTTGACCCTCGAGAGCAGATAGATTAGTTTGGTATGATTGTTGCATGTCCGTAAAGGAATTTTCTCGATCTGTATATTGCTTTAATTTAAGTTCTAAATCCACTATTTTAGACTGTAGCTGGGACTCTCGTTTAGCGGAAATGTAATTATTATTTTTAATTTCTGTTTGTAATTTTTCAATCTCTAAAGATAGAGGCATGGTGGCATCTGCTATATCCGACGACACATCCGATAATTTATTTTCTAGACAATGACATTGAGCTGTGACGGTGGCTAATTGAGATTTGAGCTCGGATTCCCGTTCCGATGACTGTTTATGAGTATCATGGACCACCGTCCGAAGATGATCAACTTGTTTCTGTAATGTCTCACTACGATTTAGTAATTCAGATTTATCTCTTGTGAGTCGATCCACTTCCGCGGCTTCCCTTTGTGTAGCAAGTATTATATTCTTTGTCTCTAGGATTTCCAAAGATGTATTTTCCATGGATACTTTCATGGAGTCACAATTAGCATTAGCATCCTCCAGTTCGGATGTGAGTCTCTCCACTAGACTCTCAAGTTTTCTTTTTTCTGATGTGAGTCTTGAAATGGTGTCATGTTGTGATTGTTCCGAAGTCTCTTTATTCACAAAAACTTTCAACAGTCTTTCAATTTCCACACCTTTCTCGGCCAATTGATTTTTAAGACTTTTAATAGTACCATCAGTTTCTTTTTCCTTTGATCTCAATTTCTTGACAATATTAGATAATTCAAATTGTTTTTTTGACAGTTTCTCTCCTTCCTGTAATAATTCTTTAATTTCCTTGTCCTTTTCATACAATTTACTGCTGCTGTTGGTGGTGGTGGGAGTAGATTTTTTATTATCATTATTAAGCAATTTGAAAAAATTATCATCAGTCTGTGTTTCAGCTTCTTGTAATATTTTTGCAATTAATTGTTCATGTTCTTCAGAATCAAGTGGAATGACTTCAATATCCGATGAAGAGGCCGATGAAGCATTTGTCTTGACTTTTGTTGATACATTATTATCAGCAGCATTTACAACAACAATGACTGTATTATTAGCTTCCACTTCATTATCATCATGATTACTACTACTCTCTTCAATTTGTTGATTATTTATTATTGAGGAATCCAGCACATGTTCAAAACTAGTAGATGATGATGTATTGGAATTCTCTGCCGCCTCAACAATGACAATATTATTACTACAATCATCCCTTGAATTTAAATTTCTTTCCGGACTATTACTAGAATCAGGTATTGTACTTATACTACTATTTCGACTATGACTACTTGTTTCAATAGTTTCAATTTCTATTGTGGACCACTTATTGGATTGGTTTGAGGATTCCATAATTTTGTTTTCATTATTTTCATCGTATCCACTTGAACTCATTTCCTGTATACTTGACATTATTGATTCTCCACAATATTCTTCTCTCAAATCATTGACCTCCTCCTCCGCCTCATTATCTTCATGAATTGTGTTTGTCATTTTATCGTCCAATTTAGACTCTGTGTGTATACGACATATAGCTAATTAAATTAATATTTTATAAATGTATATGATGGATATAAAGCAAGCAAATTAAATTAAATAAAAACTTACCCAATTTAACTGTGATGTTGGAACTACTACTGCTGTCATCATTATTTTGAATATCCAATGCCTTGTCAATAGTTTTTTGAGCCTCCTTCAAAGCTGTTTTAGCTAAACTTGTAAAATTTGAAGTCTGAAACCAGCTCATTTTTTAATAACTGTGTCACTCAAAATTATTTGTAGTAAATTACAACAATCGATAGCAAATTCAACTTTTCGTGGGGCAGCAAAAAACAAATTCATTTGACGACGTGGATTATTTACACAAACTCTATTTTCGTTGGCAAAACAAACCCCACACTAAAATTTTGTTCCTGGTGAGGCTCGAACTCACAACCCCGGCATAACATACGCATACTGATTATAAGTACCGTGCGCTAACCAATTGCGCCACAGGAACATGTCGTGGGGACGGAGCAAGATTTCTTGATTATAAATTTGATGATTTTGTGGAGGATAGTTTTGGCACATGAACACAATATGTAATGAAAAAGAAAACAATTTATGGCAGTTTCCGTCAGAAAACACGTAACACGTCAAGTGTTGAAAACTAGTTGTAGAGAAATTCCACTTTAAAGTTTCTGGTCACTTTCGCACTTCGAAGTTACGTCAGACATTTCTCTATGACTCTCGTTTAATTAACGTGCAATACAAAAGTCATTGAATTGATTTCATTGTTTTATGTAATATTCTAGAAAATTTTAAACACGATTTTAAAATACTTTTTGCTAGAAATTTTTTGAAAACTTGTACAAGATTTTCCATTGTTTTTTGTGTAGGAAGATGCAAAAAAGTGTTTTCACGACTTGATGTGTTTTCTGACTGAAACTCCCGCATATGTGCCAATGAACGCGAGAAAACGAATGGGACAGGTATTTTTCCCTTTTTTACATATTCATATGAAAGGAATGAAGGGCTATGAACCCTGAAAATTTCAAGTCTGTAAAATAAATAGAAATATTTTAAATTAGCTAATTAACTTAAATTAGCAATTTGCGTAGCATGCAATTAGCGGCTATTTCAGTACGAGTTCGCGGTTCGAATCTCAGCGGTTTTTGTTGTTTTAGATTATAGATTGTTTTATAGATTCATTTTCTTTTTGTACATTGAGTATAGATGTAAAATGTTGTGAACAATGCTTATACACGTAGCAAGAGACAAGATATAACATACAGCGTCAGGGAATCTCGTGAAAGGTTACACGAAGAAAGGGAAAGTTTTCCTGGAATTCGACACGAATCTGGCTGAGCCCCCATGATGGGGCCCCCATCAAATCAATGTACGTCACAACTGAAAAATAAGATACATAAAATGGATTCACCGCATGGATTTCTCCCGTGTTTGTTGTAGTAAAATGAATTTTTTAATTTTTGATCAGGTTTGTGAGCAGTGGTCATCGTTTGTGAGACAAACACAGGCAGTCCATTTGAAGATTTTCAAGATGCAGGCTTTTATGTTTCCGATGATGAATTCAAGTTTTTTTTGGGTCTACTTCTTCATAAAATACAGAACAAATCAGTTAAAATATTAAATTGAATTAATTGTACAATTTCATAGAATTTTTCATATTTTTTTGCATATATAGCCTATTTAGTTAAAATCATTAAAAACCTTTTTAATAAATTTGTCGGGCAAAGTTGTAGTGCCCATTCTAGCTTGTAAAGACCGAATTTTGCGAATATACATACATACTTCACAGAGCAAAATTGAATGATCTCAAAACCTTTCTTTACTTTCTCCCAGGCCGCCTGACGGTCTTTAGACTAAAAAGACACAACCTATGTCTCGATGTGCTGTGCGACAATATCAAATGATTATACTGGCAATTAAACGTTATGTTAATTAAGTAAAATGTCCAGACAATTCTCTCAGAATTCAAATTCCAGACGTATTTTTAAGCTAGGCGTTCAGTGATCCCACTTGTCTAGAAAATTCCCGTAAGGGAATATTTTCCTTTGTAAAATAAAACAAAAGTTTTGAATTTTCCACACAGGCCTATGTCCCCGCTCCCCATGTATGGACCGGTGGATCTCCAACTTCTAGTGACAAGTGAACTTACAAGTGAACTCACATTAACGAGCAGAATCGATGTCTTTAGAAAGTATATGGAGAATGAGAGAATCAATTAGGATCAGTTAAGACTTTCTTTTTCATTCATTCATATTTATTCTGTGACAGAAACCGTCAACATACTACAGATTTTTTTATCACTACATTGACTCCTTTTGTAAGTATGTATATAGTATATAATTGAGAAGTGGAATGATGTACCAGGTATTTCTTCTTTCAAAGTCACAAAAAAGTATATGTTTCATCAAGTCCGCATTCACGTTGATTGAATTTTCATGTGTTTCTATTATACAAATCTAATGTTACAAAGGAAACGGGATTTCACGTAAGTACGTATTTATTTATATAGTTGATAATTTACAAATTTTTATTGTATCGTCAGTTTCCTGTAGTTTTTCCTTTACTATACAAACTTAAATTGATACGATATTTTCTGTCTCCAAATTCCCCGTCATGTTTAACAATACACAGGTTTCTTTTTTTTAGGTACTTTCAAAAATAACAAGTTGACATTCATCTATTCATCAGTTATATTTCCACGCATTTCTTTCTCCAAGACCGCTGTTTTTTTACTCATTACTTTTACTCTCGTTTTTGTTTTGGTTGATCCACTTGCACTTGTGTTGTCTCTTCATCATCTACAATCTATATCTATATAATATATTTAGTGTACTTCTGACAATTTACTTATGACTACCATTAGAAATGTCTCGTATGTTATTACCTTATTATATATTTTTTTGATATTGTTGAAGCCATTTCATTTTATATTCTAACTAGTAGCACATTGATCCGTGTGTGAATTGTGTATTTATAAATTTATATGATGTGGATTTGAAATTGTGTCTCTAATCCAAAGCGTACATATTTTATATATAATATATATATCTCTAAGATATCTAATGTAATAAAATTATTATTGTATTTCCTCACTGACAATTACAACTGATCAGCAGACTATGGTTACAATTAGTGCCTACTTATATACTGTAGAATAAATATTTACATTACATATTATAGTATGTAGAATGAACTAGAAAATTTACGATCGAATGCGGTTTAAAGGTCTTAAATCGCATTAATTAAGTAAACACCTTTGTCGTACATGTGTATTTCATATTTCATAAAAATGTTGTCGCTAGTTCAACTAGTTGTACAATATCCATAATAATGTAATAATCATGTAATATATTATATATTTACTATATTTACTATATAGTTTACTTAACACACGTCATATATCAGTATATAAGTACGTAGTTCATCATTATTATTAATTTAATAACGCATCCATTTCATAAAATATTGAGCATGATTAAACATACCGGTACCGGTTATTTAATTTAGTTTTTTTCTTCACCTTCAGTAATACTGAAAACTGAATCAGTATAGGTAAGTACTTATGTACTTAACTATATATCCAGTTTTCAAATTCCAACAAGTTTTTCTTCTAAATATATCATTCTTTGAGTTTTTATTACAGATTCTATACGTTTTTTTCCTCAAAAGCATCTAGCACTAAACTAACTGTAAATTTAGTATAAGTATGTATGCAGAGCTTTTTGAATGACGAATTTACAATAATTTCAAAATGTTGAACAGTGAACACTCGTGCAGCGTACACATCACATGTCAAAATTAAAGTTCTAAATCTAATTCTCTTTAGAGTACAAGCAAAATAGGTAAGTCCACACATTTACAATGAAATATTATGTCTAAATAATTACGTAACATCTCTAGTTATTTGATGTTTTATTATCATTACTCATTGTGTTTTTGTTTTTATTTTGAACGAGTTTCCATTCTACTTCTGACTTCTTCATCATCATGCGAAAATATCACCGCAAAAATTGGGGACTTTTGTTATTTTTCTTATCGTGTGTATTTAACAACCGTAATACGTCAGTATAAATATGATTAGTATTTCGTATCCTGTACAACTAGAATACAGGTCAATATGCTAACATTTTCAAGTAATATTACTACGTAAATATATAATTATTAATTAAACATGCGTGAATGATTAAATTGACATTTTTTTAGACTTTTTTTTAGCTTTTCAGTTTCAGTTCACGCTATTTACATTTTATATAGTTTGCTTTTAAACAATTTACTGTATTGAGTTGGGTTTTATTTTTTTATTTATTTCTTCAATATTTTGCTTGGACTAAAGGACGGTTTCAATCTCGGCAATTTCGGTCAGTCGTGGTCTCGTGTAGAGATGTTCTCGATACTTGAAAGCCATAGACTGAGTCGACACTTCTAAGGCTTCCGAAGAGAAACTATCCACATGATTACGAGAACCAAAGTCCCGTGGAGATATCATTGCAGATACACTCAACTCACTGAAAATTTATACAAAAGGATCAAAAACAATCAGTATTATACAAATATGATTGAAATTCTTTTTATCATAAGATTTTCTACTACTATCACTTGATTTCACTGGACATTTCCGTCTTCAAACTTTGGCTAATGCATATTCAAATTGTTTTTAGAACAAAAAGTGAGATTTGTGTCTGGAAATGACAAACGACTGTGGGTGGGATAGTCAAAGATGTTCGTCTATGGAGAACTTTTGATTGTTGTAAAATGTGAATTACTTTTTACTTGGGAAGCTAAAGAACACAAATATTTATGTAAATAATTATGTATGCCGAATGTTTGCGTGCGGAAACACAAACAAACAAAATTTGATGATAACAAAATAAAGAGGGAAGAGAGGGAAAACTGTGAAAACTCTCTACTACTTTAGACGAAGAACGGGGTGGAGAAAGTATGAGAATTTCCTTGTCAAAATGAGTTCATAAATCAGAGACGTTCAATGTTTTCATGAGGACAAAGAAAGTCCCGTGGAAAACTCAAGCGTGAAAATTTAAATGTGATGTTTGTTTTGTCGAAAGTCTTCCTTCTTATGTTGACTTGTAAGACTTTCCATTTAAATTTCTTTCTCTTCCATCTTTCACTCACTCTGTTTCTCTCTGTTTCTCCATCCTTGTCGTTTTCTATGAATTAGGAATCTCTGCTATTGCGCAATTACTAAAAATAAGTATTATTTGTCTTTGAGGTTCTCTCTCTCTCTTTCTATCCTTCTGTCTTACTATTCCTCGCATTTCCATTTGGGAGCGTGTTCAAAGAAAGTCAACAAAAGACAAAAAAAAAGAAGGGAACACACAAGAAAATTTCCTCTTTTTCCCTCAAGAAATGTTGCATGCATACTCACAACACATAAACTATCGCCTTCATATCTGCAGTATATATAAAATATTGGACAAATCCTTGTTTTTTATTTATTGGGGTACACTTTTAGAATTCAACTTGTGTGTCTTGAATTCTCAATTTGAAATTCCAACTAATAAAATTGGAATCTTGGAGAGTCTTCTTCCCCACCCCCAAATAGTTCCATAGAATTTCCCAAATTTCCGTCTTTTTCACATGAAATTCTTTACAAGTCTCACGGACAAGAATTTGCACGCTTTCATTTGTTATTTGAAATTCACAATCCTCATTTTTTTTTGTCATTTCCTATATATATCTTCACTATATTTTTCTGTGTGTGTGAAATCAAAGGCCACTTTGAATATTTTTATTATTATATTGAAATATTGAAGGTATACACAGTAAGGCATTTACCTAAACGTCATTTGATTACGCGTTCCTCCTGGCCAACAGGAGGAGGATTTACTTCTTCTTCTAAAATAACACCACACACAAACGGACATACATAAGGATAAATATATGAATGGAAGAAAATGTTACATACAGCGAGTCATCATGAATTATTGTCATTATTTTATTACCTGTTATTGTCAACGACGTAGAGTCGTAGTCGATTTTCTAATTGATGGCAACGAAGGAGAGCCATTTTGAGATGATGTTCAGTTCTGAGTAAATTGGTCTGACAGAATGAATCCTTACAATCATGGGCGTATTTTTCCACTGGAAGTCCATTACGGAATCTCCGACCTTCGTAAACCGGTCCACTTCCGTATGGATAATCAAAAGGTCGTCCCATATTCTAAATGGAAATCAAATAAAGTACGTATACATACGATACATAGGTATAAGTAGTCATTAAATTGTGTCGTTATATTATTTTGTATATCTGGTCTCTGGATGCACGTCTTTATTTACTATGTACTCGGACTGTATTTGGATTTGGATTTGGATTTCAGATTCCCATAGAAGTCAAATTTTGTATAGCAAGCAGAATTCAAGGAAGAGAGAGAGAAAGCTCACAAGTCGAGCATACAAAAAAAAAGGCAAACACAAAGAACAAACCCAAGATTCTCATCAATAAAGTTTCCATGTAAAGTCCATTGTGTAGGAAGACACTAAATCTTCTTCTTTTCTTTTCTCTTTCTTCTATCTCAATTTATTCATCCCATCAATCCTGTCCTCATCCTCAACGTCTATATTCCGATCCAGATACTTTATACACTTGAACCATTCTTATACTTTCCTTCCTTAAGATACTTGTAAAATAAACGTAGGCGGTTTTTTTTTGTTCTTGGCCACTCTAACTCTATTTCATTTTCATCGGATATTGGATTCTATTTGTATTCCTCTGTCTCTTTTCACATCATCATAATCTACAAATACTACTACTACTCCTATCTACCAGTTTGCTAGACAATAAAATAAAATAAAAGCTGAATCCGAATTTTTCCCTCTTCTTCTTTTCTTTTATACCGTTCTAAAGGGATAAAAGCTTTCCTTATCCTTATCCATAATATCATTACCGCCTTTCCATGTCAATTCATATAATTATTATTGTCTCTTTTATCTCTTCATTTGGACAGGGAAAAACTCTGACCGAGACTCTTGAGAAATCAGTTGATAATTACGGGCACACTCCATTTTTTTGAAGACAAATGAGAGAGGATTTTTTAGGGGGGATTAAGTGGATTTACCTGTGACAAGAGTGTGAAGCAGGTGGGCGGTCGGTCCACACAATGTCTTCGGACACATTTGGAGTAGAGATGTTCTACACCGAGGAGGAGACAAGCAAAGACAATACCACACGCCAGTAGGAGGAAAGCACTATGAAATTGTTCAAGAGCTAGTTGATTGCTAGTTCCAGCCGTTGGTGAGCCCATTGTATTTGGATCTCTTTGAGCCAATGAGCAAGGGCCTGTGAAATAAAATCGTTTGAGGCGCTCCAAGTCTCCTGTGTAAATCCATCATCAAAATAAGCACAAAAAATCATTTTAGTAACTCACAAGTATTTTGAAGTACAATGTACAATAGAATCAAAGTTCAAGCACCAAAAACAATATAATATAGCAAAACATTTTATCTTTCAATATTTCATGTCCAAACAAAAAACCCAGAGAGATATTTATGACGCTAAATTTTACAGACCATAAATAACGCACGCTTTTTGGATTTGATTTGCTTTGATATCCATCCAAAAATTTGTTGTAGTTGTAATTAAGAATTGCGGGGAAATGTTTAGGTATCCTCAATAGGGATTACATATTTGCTTATGAGGAACATGATATGAGTAAAATCACTCTACCTAATTAAAACTGATACATGTACATATAGTTTTTATGAATAGAGTGTTAGGAACAAGGAATTTCGGTATTTTTTGCATGGTTGTATGCCGGGGAATGGAGAAAGCTTTGTCAAAATCTTGGAGAGAGAAGACAGTCACAATATATATATATATAAAGTACAAAGTGAAAACTGTCCGTTGCATGAGGATACTCTTTTGTTATTATGTGTGTGTGTATGTAAGCACATTAGAATTCTTGGCAAGCCAAAAGTACACAAGACACAAGTAAAGAAGAGACGTAAATCTAGTGATTCTCTCTCTCTCTCTCTCGTCTAGTCAATCCAAAGGCTTACAATTTTGTGCCGTCCATGAAAATTTCCAATACGAACGAACCACCAAGCAACTCTATAGCTTTAGCTATTGATATTGGTATTGCCAACTCGAACGTCAATGCAAAGCCAACTCACAGACTTCCATGTCCCAGACTTCTTCAACATTTCTTCACTTGAATGGAGGCAAAAACCTACTTTCCTTTATCCTTTCTTTACTTATTTGTTTACCACACTAAGGAACCGAAACGAAAGAGAGAGAGAGAGTGAGGGAGTGAGTGAGAGAGAGAGAGAGAAAAAGAGAGAGGATATCAGTCCTGGCTCATTGCTCACTTCATTTTTCTCTGATTGCATTCCATCCTTTTTATTCCCCAACTCAATTCATATCCCATCTGTATTCTCATTCATTTCTTCCTCACCACATAATAATTTCACGTCCTCTTATCTTTTTTACTCTTCTATGGCTCAGCCACAGAGTCTCGCAACTCATAACCAATATCAAGTTTGCAGAATACAGATATGTACAAATATTTCATATAAGTATATATAGATATTTGACATCCATTTTATAATTACAAATATTTTCAAATCCTCGCTCTCTCTTTCTCTCTCTCTCGCCCTTTCTCAATGTAATATGAAACCAAACCAGTGAGGTTTGAAAGTCCTATAGGAAAACAAACTGAAGGTAAATAATAAAAATAATAATACAAAAATCCCCGTGTACATGCAAGTGAAGCGCTGTGAAAGATTTTTTAATTTTTCTTTCAATCATGTCGGTACGAATTGGATGTTGGCATGTGACACCTGACAATATGAAGGCAGCTCTAGTCAGTTCCAGAGAAAGAGAGAGAGAGAGAGAGAGGGAGAGAGAGTCAAAAGACCAAAAAGAAAAAAATTGGATGAGCGTAAACGATGTAGAAAAAAAAGGGAGCACGTAAGGGAACGAATACGACAAGGAAGAAAAAATAAAACCATATGGAAGAAAAATCTTGCATTGCACATGGAGAGGAGAAAAGAGATAGATGGAAGAATGGGTACAACAAAAGAGAAAGTGAGAGTCTAGGGACGGATGACGAAGAATGAAAGATCAAAGAAGAAAAAATCAACAATCAGTCACCGATTCTGCCTTGAGCATCCATCTGAGGTATTCCACATATGACTGTCTCTCTCTCTCTCTCTTTCTCCCCTTCTCTCTATCTCTTTCTCTATTGCCTCCAGACTCTTAACTCAACTTCATACATACATATTTCTGCATACATATATACCAACATTTTTCTTCTCCGTCCATGTTTCATTGGCAGCGATTTGCCCTTTTTTTCACTTTTCACGCTGCTCTTCTTTGGTTTTTATTAGAATCCACTGTGTGTATGTGGATGATTGTACGTGCAGTGCACCAAGGGAATCGAGAAGTACACATAAGAGAATTACATAAACGATTTTTCCTTGCCAGAGATTTGCACAAGGTAAGGTAAATGTCGGAAACGTCGCGCGAGTAAGTATTGACTTGTGTTCATGTGAAGAAAAAAAATACATCACCACCACCACAAAGATGTCTTGAGAGAATTCAAGTCTCTGACAATATAGTACAAAGTATATATACACACATAAATAAAGAACTAAACTAAAGGGGGGGGGGAAGAAAAGAAACACTGGAAATTGTGGGAAACAAAGGAATTTGGACTTTGCACAAGTTTTCCTTCACATAATACTTTCTCTCACTTCATTTTACTCAATAGAAAATGGGAGATGGGAGATGGACGGGAAAGAGGATGAGAATGAGGAGTACAGCAAAATGAAATAATAAGAATACTGTATACACACACTGTACAGAATTGATAGTAGAAAATAAATAGTCGGGGGGGGGGGGGAGGAAATCATCGCACTTTGAAAAAGGCCATAGGCAAATAATGTAATTGTTTCAATTTTCAATTTCCATTCGAAGCTTTTCTGTTCCACTTTAAATGGGATATTCAGTGAGTGAGGAAACAATGAGAGAGGGCGTTTGTATTTGTGGGTGTACTTTACTAAGAGGGGAAATGGAAATAGTTTTACTTTCAATTTATGAGATTGTAACATTTCCAACAATTTTTGTTCCTTTCCCTTTCCCTTTCTCTTTCCCCAAACTAAAATTACTTTTTATAGTTATTGTAATTATGCACAAAAGGAATATCGAGTATCATGAAGGGAGCCGATAGACTTTGCGAGTTGGCTTTCCCTCCTCTAAAATGTCGTACATACTCAGTTGTGTGTATAAGTAAACATGCAAAAGCTTCTCTACCACTCTCTCTTTCTCTCGCTCTTGACGGAAGAAATCAACTAAAGATTCTACAGATAGATCGAAGAAAGAATTCTTCGATGGTCTGTTCAATCTCTCGCGTCTCATTATTATCTTGTACTAGTATAAGTTCAGCGGGTGCATCCTAATTATCTTGTCTATCAGCCTGTGGAATTGGTGAGAAAGTGAAGAATGGTTCACACACAGCAGCAGCTTATCTCCCTTTCTCCTCCATATTCTATCGCTCTCGCCACTCACAAACTCAAATCATGCATTCTTTGACTTCTCTTTCTTATCTCTCACCGTGTAAACATGAACATAGAGACTTCCCAGTCTCAATATATATATATATATATATATATATATACCTCCTCCTTTCGTATGACCACACAAATTAAAATTTCACATGTATAGTATTCGTTGTGTATGGTAGACTTGAGGTTTGATTATGGACAAAGAATTAAAATACTACATGGAAGTTCCATCAAGAATTCTCTCTCCCTTTACCAAATACAGACACACACAGAGAGAAATGCTAAAGAAAGAGCGAGCGTTGAAATTAGGATGTGTACTTGGAAAGCTAATAGGGATTGAAATGAAAAGTTATAAAGAGAAAGTTAAGTCTCTTCAATAATCCTCAAATGATCTAGTGATAGTCATTCAAATGGTGATCCCCAAGAGGAATGCAACTTGCACATTTTACATTTCAATAAACTCTCACAGTTTCCCTTTGTTCCTTGCAGTCGAAATCCTCGACTCGAACGAAATCACGATCGAACCAAAGTAGCCAATTGGAAATTCTTTGAAACTGCCTCATCTCTCGTGTTTCTTCTAAATCTAGGCGCCGAGAAAGTCATTCCCGTCTTGAGTTTTTTCAATTGAAGTACTCGTATAATAATCAATAAAAAGAACGAAAAATGTTGGATCCTATTCATATAAAAATGAAAACGTCTACAGTAAATATGAAGGCCAAGCGAAGGTCAAACAAAGGTCATTCATTTTATGTAGAGATTGACTTTGGCCCAGAAAAAAAGTAAACTCATCTTGATTTCCTTTCTTCAAATTCCAAACTGATACGGTGGTAGATTGTACAATCAATAAAAGGACTCACCGCTCTCTTTGTACTCCATGAGATTTTTGTTGAAGAGCTGAAGATACTTGGAATGTCTAGGGAAGGCAAGGCCGTACCTAAACAATAAATTAAAAATAAAGGAATGTGATACACATTGCACAACAACTTTTAAGGAATCCCCCAATGTTCACCATTGAAAATTCTTTGCCACAATCAATATTCCCGATCGGAACTGCATGTGTGCACTGTGTCAAGTGGAAGCAGTAAACAACAAGGAAAGTAATAATGTTACCCCGTGTGAGCACACCAGGAACCCTCGATAAGGAGCTGGCAGGTGCCATTGGCATCTTGAAGAACTTCGTATTGCAGTACCGGACCATCATATATCAATGCATCCTAAATAAACAAATAAATAAAAAACAAAATCAAATATTAAATACGACCAAAATACAAAATACAAAAAAAAATACGAAATGTCTTTTTTCTTTTTTCTTCATAAAAAAAAAAGGCAATGCGGATTTGACTTACCAATTTACCATCACGGACGGCGGCTACTCCCTCGCTTACACTTGCAATGGGGAATTGTCGCATATGGTTATACAATTCTATATGATGTTTGGCAAGTAAGGAGTCTGTATGCGTAAAAGGGATCGTCGCAACTTTCATTGGGGGTTTATAACTCTGAGGATTACTCAACTGTAAAAACAAAACAAACACACATACATTTTAAATACTTGTAAGAAATCTCATTTTCATTTCATATACGTAATTAATTGGATCTTTTGTCATTATGACCAAAACATTCTTTCAACAGCAATTTGAAAGAGAGAGACAGAAGGCATCAGACTTTCTACTTAACGACTGACTGACGACTGATGACTGACGACTGCGTGTGTGTGTGTGTTAATACTTGATAAACAATGCACAAGCATAATTGTGGTAGCATAAAATGTAAATAGTAAATTGGGGGATGATGCAGTTCCGAGAATGGAGAAGCAAAATATATAATAATAATATAAATAATATAAATAAGCGGTATTACTGTAACAAGTCTACATTTTGCTTCTAGTATCTGTACAGATACATACACACATCCAAAAAGTCTGTAGTACTCAATAGCAGAGGATTCTGTTTCATCTTTTTAGGCCATTTGTCATACTAATGTGATTACTTTTGAGAATTCCCAGGTTTTGTTTATCCCTTTTATATATGTATATATTCTGTAGAATGTAGAATGTAGACCAGACAGAAAGAGTGAAGGAAAGAGAGTCTCCTTAAACCAAGCACTAAGTACACAGTCTCAGCATAATTTTATCTCTCCGCACACAGTGCTCAACTAAGCTTTTTCTTTCCCTTCATTCCCATCTCGTTACGTAGTATCTCTGTGCGTATTTGTATGTGTGTGTGTTTGTAGGTCCTATATATCTGTATAATGTGTAATATGACTAGGTAAGACTCGAGTCTTGAGATTAATGACGGCCTGTAAGAGCTAGGAAAGACGAAAACGTGCATTCCGCAATTACGCCAATTTTACCCGATATTACCGAGCACACAAACACATACACATTCACACATGTACATACACAATCTACAGACTAAACGATAAGCTCCCAACCACACACTTGCTTCCATTACTTTACTTTACATTGCATTGCATTTCATATCCACATTCGCAGGGGAGAGTAAATAGAAAATGTGAATATACCGTACATCAATTGGAGGGGATGAGTCAGGGTAATAATATATATATATATATATATATATGAACATGGCTTTTGGTCGCCCTTGCCAAAAGATGCCTTAGATTAATTTGGGATGCGTCAGCCCCAAAGAAAGTCCAAGTAAAAGTCACCATGGAATTGTAATCATAAATATTGGTCAAGACCCTCCCTAATTTCCTATACTTTTTTATTTTGTTCGTACACAATTCCTAAAGAAAGCCACACAAAAAATGTAGAGAAAAGAAAGAGAAAGCAGGAAGAAAATGGGGAGAAATACATATACATAGTTGGAGTAATTAAATAACTGAAACTGAAAGAGATGGGAAATTGTAGTGTAAAGATATAGGGAGTGGTTGAAGATGGGCGAGAGTGAAATATGAGTTTTGTCATTGGATGGTGGATTAGGTGCGGGGGATAAAATGAAAATGAAGGAACAAAATGTCTGAGACCGTTTGGAAAGTTAAAGATGCATGAGATTGATGTACGATAATGATTATACCCTGAATGTGTTTGGGAGACGAGAGAGAGAATTCCCTCAAGCAGCCAGACCATATTGCAAATCTAATATGGAACAACTGTCATTGCAGTATTTTCTATGTGTGAAAGAAAGAGAGAGAGAGAGAGAGAATTCAAGCTGGATGGGAGAGATTATTCATATTCATATTCGCGGAGATAGAGTGAAAGAGAGAGAAAGAAAGTGTTATAGTTATAATGACTACAGAAAGGATTAGCAGTAATGATAATGAATACGGTTAAGCTCAAGATGCTATGTAAATTCGTACATTCTATATTGTCTCTTTTACTCTCGTTTTCTCTCTGTATGGCTTGAGAAAGGGGAGTCGGAATTGTTCTTACTACTAATACTGATGGTAGTTGGTGGTCTTCTTGGATACGAGAGAACCAGAACCAGAACCCCCAAGATTTTTCAACTTGAAACCACAAAAGTATACCAAAACTACCAACTACATACCGACTGTGTGCGGTAGTGGATCTAAAATATAGTATACAAAGTGTAATAGCAGTTCAAAAGATATTTTCCATGGAATATCTCCTTCTCTCTTTCTTTCTCTCTCTCTCTTTCTCTCTCTCTCTCTCTCTCTTCCTCAACTAATGTTATGTCTTTCCTTCTTCTTCTTCCTTTTCCTTTTCCTCTCACTTCCACAGTATTACCATTACGCGGTCTAATTATACTTTTGAGCAGTAAAAACTAAATGATTATTTTTATTGTCTCACGCATAAGACTTTAAGCATCTCATATGCCTTTTCTTTCTTTCTTTCTTTTCCTCCATAATCTCAAACTCGCATTTCCTTTCTCCCTCTCGCATCATTTCCCCCCCCCCCCCTACATTTTTGTGTTGACTCGTTTTCCCTTGTATTTTCAAAAATATATATACAACCAAAAACTCCTAATCCTAAGTGCTTGTTTTTTGTTTTTAATCTGTAGTCACTTCTAAACAGACATTTCCTCCAATTCAACATTAAACTTTCCCTAACATTCTCTCAACTTGCAATTTCCTATCTGTTTTCCCCCATATTCCTACAGGAACAATCAATAACCACAATCACATTTTCAAAAGAAAGTCATACTATTTATTTCTGTATTTTCCCTTTCAAGTATCTCAAATTCAAATGGCTGCAACAATTCTTAAAAATTCATTCAACACAATATCACGAGTGTATATTTTACACACAAACACACATTTTTGTCTGTTGCGCTGGAATATATGGACTCTAAAAATAATTGCTAGGAACATTAATCCTTCACCTTCACATGTGTGTCAAATAAACGGTAGTTTTGGTTTTTTGACTAATACATATTGCACATACGATTTAGAGTAAAAGCTAAAAAAAAACTATACTGGATGGTAAATGGTAGTCTGGATTCACATTCACATTTACATGATCGTCTTTTTTTCAGATTTGAGCTTTTTCTTTATAAGCAGGAAATTTGAACTCATGTAAAAAATTCCGGTTTGCTTTAGTATACTTTGTGTATTTTCATTTTGAAAGGGATTCGCGAGGGGAACACGTCAGTATTCATTCAAAAAAAAGGGACGTTAGACATGCGACAGGGGGATCTTCCAAGCCTAAAAAACTATATCCAGATTTTTGGCATGCACAAATCTGGCAAACAAGCAGTACCTCATATATTTTATATAGCTCAACAATGTATGCGCTCATACAAAGTGTTCCTTTAGTGAATGCAGTGAGAGCTCTTGGTTGACAGATAGATAGACAGTGGGAGTAAGAGAAAGCGAGAGAAAGTCCGTACAGTCTCTCTCTCTTTTTCTTTCTCTCTCTCTCTCTCTCTCTATAAAATAGTAGGGCGAGAAATCTCAGTGAGTAAATACAGATATGAGGTCGCACTAACTCTAAACTAGTCTAAACTCTAAAGGTTGGGGGTGTTCATGCTGATGGAGGATCGATAAGGAGAGCTCGTCGTCGGGTGAAAGTACGATATATACATATACAGGACAAGGAGATTCTCTAAGATTTTCAGTTTGAAAGCTGAAGCTGAAGCTGAGTGGAGAGAATCTCACTTCACTTCTCTCCTGACATGTGTTTTATACACATTGAACGTGTACACACTTTGACAAAAACACGCACACACACACAAACACAAACACTCCTCACACTCACTCTCATAAAATATCACAATATATGACGCAAATAGTAGAACTGTAGACTGTAAACTGTCTCTGATATATTAATACACACACACATTTGGAGTCTTCAATGTCCTTTTTAGTTTTTACATATGGTTGACGGTCACATGTATATATGAGTACACTCTCAAACCTATTCAAATGCATGGAGTCGTGACTTACTTTGAAAACACACATTCACATGTGAAACAAAAAACAAACACAAATCAAGGATTTTCTTTCTTTTTTTTTCGTTTCCTTTTTGCATTTGCATTCGTAGTTTTTGAAAAGAACATAAAAAAAATCCTAGTTGTCCCACTTACTCGTGACAAGAAAGAAGCCAAATGGGGGCGACAAAAAGAGCTGACCTGTGCTTCTTCTATCTGTAGTGGTATGAAGAGTGAGAGTGAGAGGGAGAAAGAGATAGACATAAAATGACAATGCCATTGCCAATTTCGATTCCAATTCTACAAACACCAAAAAGCTCGAGACTCGAGACCAACAGTCATGTTTTATTTGTATCTGTATTTCTTTTGTGCATTATTTATTTTCCACAGTGCACAAGCACCAGTACACAAATACAAATCAGTAGACAAACATTGGGAGTTTTTCCACGAAGGAATTGACATAAAATAAAATATCTGACTACCCTTCTCTCTCTCTCTTTTCTTCTCTCTATTTATTCTGGCTGACAGATGAGACAGATATGCAAGGAAATACAAGTGTATGGGATATAAAAAGTGAGGAGACAACTTACTGACACTGTCAAATGTTGAAGAGACAAGATGAATAAAATCAACAGATCAGTTCAAATCAAATGGAATGGAATGGAATGTAAATATATATGTACTTATATGACGACGAGGATATTTATGTGAACGTCGAACCGTTCGACTCGAAACTCGAACGTGTGATATCTGTAGAGAAGATACCAAAGGTCGTGCTCAAACATAAAACCTTCATTTGATGAAGGATGCGAGGGTATTCAAAACTGAGGATTGACAGCTGATCAGGCTATTTAATTTCGTTTAATTAATTGCGAGAGGAATGATTAGCCATAGCTCTGATTAATTCTACTAATAAGTATTTCGTATGATGAGATGAACGACACGACGAGATAAAAATGTATCCAGACATCAAAAGGACAGACAGTATTATTATTTTCGGTCTATTTCTATTCAAATTTCGAGTTTGTATTCGTATTCATATTCAGCTCAAATGGAAAAAAGAAAAAAGAGAGTCAAGAAGAAGAGAATAAACTTTAACATATTACTAACTAAAATTTTATAATTTTATGTAGATTGTCCTTTTGAGCTTTGAGAAATTCAGAGTGTGAATTAATAACTTGACTGCTCCCCAAAGACTGCTGTAGAAGACAGGGGGGAAATGTGTACCAAAAATCTTGTGGTAAAATAATAAATGAATACAGACGATATGAAAAAAATCCCGTGACAGATTGTAAAACGGGAAAACAATGAAATCCCTCCATTGGAAATGGTGGATTCTTTAAAATAAAAATAAAAAAATTCCAGAATTAAAAATAAAATGCACATTCCATGATTGCTTTTGCTCACAATACCAAGTTTGTTTTGATATTTTAATCTTCAGTATAGGCTACGAACTACATATGAAATTACCCCGCCTAAACAAGTGACGGTTGATGATGGTGAGTGTAAGGAAATATAAGATAATAATATTAAATATTATGATTATGACTGTCATGACCATGAAATGTAATGGTTTTTGGGGGGAGGGGGAGGAGGGGGTGGGAACTTGAGCTGGGCTTAAAAATAAAATGTAGGGAAATGAGATGAGAGTGGAATACAAATGTTGAGGGAAAACTCTCCATGTTGTATCATGTGGATTTTGTCCATTATATTTCAATGTACGAGTCGTATGAAAAATTTAATAGGAAGTGTTATGTGGGAAATGAAAAATACAATAAACATGTAAAGAAGAAGAGAGAAAAAAAAAGTCAGTCGAGAGAAGAAGAGGGGAGAGAGAAATTTAGGAGAGACACGTAAATAAGGCAGAAAGTACACACGGACACACAGACACACACACAGAAGAAATAGTGGAAAGTAAAGCGTGGCCATATCTCATGGAGAATTTATTTCATAGTGAATTTCCTCTAGGTTCACTTATCGTTAGTTTTGCTTTCCCACGCACGCAGACCAAACCAAACCAAACTATATATGGCAGACCAAAAGGGGAATGAGAAAAAGAAGAGAGAGAGAGAGAGGAAAAAAATAAAATAACTGGAGAGTTTCGTTTATTTCCAAGACGAAAGAGTAGAAAAAAAAGTGAAGGGAAAGACAATTTTTTGACTCTGAGCCAAAGTCAAGCTCCAGTCAAAGCTTCGGCAGAGAAAAAGCAGTTTTCTAGACATTTATGGAGGAAATGTACACTCGACGACATCTCAAAGGAAATTGAAGTCAGTCGGGAGTTGGGGATTCAGAACTCGACACACACACACACACACACACTTTATTTCGGGTTTTTCCCGCGTTCTTGTCCCTTTTTTTGTAAAGTATCTGAAATTTTTTGTGCGTGCAAATGAGGAATGCAATTGTTTTTCACTGAACCACCAACAACCAGCAGCTGCCCAACTTCAAAACCTTTCCCGATCCCGTTTGTATTTGTACATTTGTTGAAAGAACTATATTCGTCGAGGAAGTCACACTCTTGAATCCAACGTTTCTCGTTCCAATGAAAAAAGGAGGAAAAGAAGGAGAAAAAGTCAAAGTCAATGGAGTCGAGTGTTGGAGAGTTGAAGAGGAGTCAAAGCTAAATATTCATGTCGCGTAGAGAAAGTGAAATAAGAAAAATTTAACACGCGGAATAATTCCTAATCACACAACACAAAAACTTGTTTTCTCTTCTTCTTCTATTTTCTCTCCCCTTTTGTATATGTGAGACATGGAAAGAGAAAGAAAAAATCTTGAGCATGTCGGGAGTAATTTACTTTTGCGACTATCAACATTCTCTGAAGTCCGCACACCCGATCTTTGAATGTAAAATGCTTCTCGACCTATTTGTTTGGTCATAAAATTTAACTGTGCCATTATTTCGGACACTTTTTCATTCGGAGCTCTGTAGAGCCGAGTCAACTTTGTTTTGTTACTTTGTACATTTTCTTACTCTCCCTTTTGTTTTACTTTCATTGTAATTCAAGAAGATGAAAATCAAAATTCTTGAACATTCATGGAATTGAGATTTTTTTGATTTAACAAAAACCACTGAGTTTTTTGCGTTTATTTTATTGTAAATCCTGTAGAAAAAAGACTAGGAGAGATTAATAGTGGATTAAATGTATGAGTAAAAAATAAATTGTAGTAATTGTACCCACACGAGCAAAAATATACAAGAAAACATGAAAGCATATATCTTAAATAAATGTACAACAATGAACTGATAAGAAAAAACAATTCCTATTATCGTCGACGTCGTTAAATGTGTTTTGCTATTTCCTTAGTTCGGTTAGCACGTGAGACAAGATCCCGTTTTCGTTTTCCGTTTTCCCTCATTGCTTTCACTGTCCAGTCTCAAGTCAATGATGCTATTGGCTAGAGCTTCCGAATGAACTCGAGTAAAATGATCACAATGCATACGACGTTCCAGAATCTCGGTGGCCAACGTGCGGAACGCGGCCTCCACATTAAAAGATTCTTTGGCGGATGTCTCGAAAAAATTAATGTCAAGTTCATCCGCAATTGCCTATAAAGAGATGCGATATCGTTACATAGATGTATAATGCATTCAAAAGAAGTTAAATGTAAAGTCGTATCATATAAAATATAAATGAGAACTAATTTATATGGATCCGTTTACCTGTCCAACTTCTTTAGATATCTGCCTCTCACTGTGTCTATCCGCTTTACACCCTACAAGTATTTTGGCAGCATGTTCAGCCCCACTCGAATTGGCAAAGTTGAGATACCATCGGATTTCATCTATTGACGAAGGATCCGTGATATCATAGGCCAGAATGACACCATCACTTTTTCGGACGTACTGCTGAACTATATAGTTTTTGTATATACAGATAATAAATATTTCCACAGGCAAATGGAATGATAATGATAAATAAATGAGAGCATAAACACTTCATTGAGTTGCTTGTATCTGTATATAGGTACATATCGTCTGTTAAGTTCACAAACGAACTATAACGATTTTCCTTAATTTGCGGAAATGCTACTACTGCGTCCGTCTTTGTGGGTAAAATTCTGAAAAAATTCAGGGTGACAGAAAAGGTCATGGCAGACAATGTCGAAGGACCCAAAGACCCATCT
The DNA here is from genome assembly GCA_034699125.1 of Gisinianus flammeolus. NCBI lineage: Eukaryota > Metazoa > Arthropoda > Collembola > Symphypleona > Katiannidae > Gisinianus > Gisinianus flammeolus. The sequence continues at coordinate 69,755 of JAIUND010000298.1, forward strand.
TGAGCCCTTTGACCTTTGGAGCAGGTCAACGAAATTAAGGAAAATAAATAATTATAGTTCATTTGTGAACTTAACGGACGATATATGATTTACCTATCTGTCGAAATTTCTCTTGACCACTCGTGTCCCACTAATGACAAATGACACATGTTTACATTTAAACTCTTAAAATATCGTACGAATCTCGATAACTATATTCATTAAGAATTAGGAAGGAATTTGTAGAATTAATTCGCCATGTTATGTTTTGCTTTTTATTATTACCACACGCAGGAAAACATTTTTACTCCCTAATTTGATGGACTTCCACGACTGAAAAATAAAATAATTTTTTTGAAAAGAGAGTTCTTTACATTTCCGGAATTGATCTAGTACAAAAGATATCGTGTATGTAAATGTGTATGTATTTTTGTATTTTTTTTTGAGTTCCCAATGACTTACATAGTCTAGTCCAACTGTCGTGGATTGTTCATTGAAAATATTGGACTAAGTACATAGGAAATTCAAAAAATTGATAGTATATTCATTGCTTCCTTACATTTGGAAATGTCAAAATGTTATTAAAATACATATATGGAAACGTATGCGGAAGGATGATGATATAAAAAATATATATGTATGTATATTTACCGTATATCGTATGCTCAGACTACTTTTCCCTACCCCACTTTTGCCGAGCGTAATAATTTTGAAAGAGTAATCGCTGAAATGAATTATGTTTCAGTTAAATATAAAGTTATAGACTCTATTTTGCAAGGAAAACAGGAAATGTATACACGATACGCATGGATAAAATCGTAATTGATATAAACCGACTCACTGCGTATGAGGAGGAGGAGAGGAATTCGAGTTGGTTTCCTTAATCGAGCTTGGATTTGATACAAGGGATGTTCTCCTTGTTGGCACAGTAGTTAAAGACGTCGTCAATAACTCCACAGTAGACATTTGACTCATTTCCCCGAAAAATATTATTTCTACACAATTTATTTTTACTGTATTTACTACGACGCGAATTGAGGACGCTCTTTCTCTTCAATAAAACTCTACAAATGCACCTACAATTTAAAACTTGAAAAAAGCAAAGTCAAATGTGGTATAGGTAAACAAAAAAAGAAGGGAACATGTTCAAAGGGAAATACTAAACTTTTGTAAGATAATTGACCAGAGAATCAAATCTGTGGTAATCCAAAGGTAAAGCTATAACATACCGGAAATAAAATTCAAATGTACATTTTCTGTACGACTTCCTGACTCATGCCCAGTTTATTGCATGTACTATCAAATTTATTCAAATGCCATCGTACTTACGTACATTTTGTACGAGCTATCAATATTTGTTCCAACTATTTGCTAAGATATACGGAGGACTAAACAGCTTGAACATTCATCGAGTAAAGAAGATAAATAATGATGACAATAATAGAATGACGGAAATTATTTTGTTTTGAGAGACGACATTTAATTTTTAAACTACATATGTACATACACATGAACTGGTCTGTCCTTTACACATAGCTTCAAGGCAGATCGTATCATTCATCTTTGTCGTAGCAATACATCTGTACTAATAATAAGGTAATGAATCATCTGTTCAATGGACAAACACGTCCATATTTTATGTCGTATTTTAGTGGAGAGTACAAAGCACTCTCCATCGGTATTAGGATGTGTCTGTAATATGTATACAGATGACAAATACGGATCATTGATCATTATGTAGCGGTGTATGACATAAAACGAAAGATAGTATTATCATTTGTATTGGTATCCTCCGCATATTTGCATACGCTCACATGTGTAATCATTTCACGTTCAGTGGCTCTGTTGACATTCATATTCAACACTGCAATTTACACAAAGCACACAAAAACTTACATACAGATATAACATGACTAAATGTACCCCAATCTTACATTCACTTTATATCGTCTATTGTTCCAGGTATAGTCTAGAGCCGTATCATAACTGACCTTGTGTAAACACCAAAACCTTCAACCCTCCAAAATCGTTTACCATACATAATTCATTTTTTTACTCAGATCCCAATGGAATTTTCCGGATTTCATTCGACATATGTACTTACACATCCATTTTATATGGAACGTTTCCCGGGAGTAAATTGACGTCTTTTATTATACCTACCCCATTAGATTTTAATCATTTCATTTCATTCCCACTGCTCCAAACAACAAACTTAATGATGATTCCAGACGTATACATAACATATCAAGTCATACTTCTGAACAAATACCGTAATTTGTTCATGTGTAACTACTCCGTAATAGCTTGAACTCTTATCTACATTTTATCTTGTGTATACTCTCTCTCAGTGATTTTGACCACCCATATTGACGACAGTGAAATCATCATACAATGAATAAATAAAGTTTCACTGAATGAAGAGAAGAATGAACATGGGGTACGTCTGAATGACGCAAAAGCTTAACATTTCATATACTAGTATACTAGTATGTACTTATCTTAAACTAAAAGTAGGGCCCCTACGGTAGGGGAGGCGTGGGCAAAAACATGCATTTTACATTTTAATTCCTACCGGCTTCCACGGTGGTTGTAAAAGGTCTAAATTTCTTTAGATTACTAGATTGGAATTTTGTTCAATCACTGTAGGAAATGGTTCTTTCCATACAGAGATTACCGTTTGTGAAACAAGGGAAAGTCCGCGATTGCGGATCACGGACTTGGGCCTCCAAAGCACGATATTGATTGGGAAGGTGTAGAAATTCTACAGCAAGAGAGCGACCATTACTTGCGGGAAATAAAGGAAGGATTGTTGATTCAACAATCAAAATCACCGTTGGTGAACGCCAAGCCGGGTTTAATTTTAAATTCGACATGGCAACCGATGATCCCAACGCTCAAACAAGAAACAGGAAAACAAATTTCCACACCCAACTATTTTGAATTTCTAAAAAATTGACTGATTTCCCACTTTTATATTATAATTTTCATTCTTATTTCGAATGCCTGATGATGTAGACTGATTGTTCTACGAAAGCTTGCTTTTACAATAAAAATCAAAAAATATCCTCTTAACCGAGTTCAAAATGGTTACAGTTCTTTCCATATTTATGGTTTACATGGTTTAATTGTAATTAGAACAGAGATCTCCAGTTAACACTACCCGGGAAAAAAAAACATGCAATCCGTTTTACGAGAATACTTTTTTTCATTGTTTTGCATTGTTTAGAAGACAACGAAAGACAAAGTCCATTAGCGACATGTATTTGTTGTTGTATACTCAGATCGTGTGAGAATTTTACAACTTATCATTTCTGTGCAAGTGCAATTTTTCGAAAGGTTTTTTCCTGTCAGAACGCAAAAAAACCATTTTTTAGTCAACATTATATTAATTTTTATTAATCGAATTTTTTACCTAGGAAAAATGAAAATCCTTCTAATGACTTTACATAGAATGAATAATGTATTTTGACTGGGCTTTCCATGAGTCTATAAATTATTTTTTAACAAACCATAGTTTCGAAGAAATTTAATTATGAAATGAGTGCATGTTTTTGCCCACGCATGTTTTTGCTCCCGGTTCCCCTACAAAATTATTTACCATTTCATGGATTAGTTGTACCTTTCGAATTTTGAATGCAAGCAACAGACAGACGAAAAAGAAAGTTCAAAGGGAAAACAATTGGGATATTAAAAGAGCTCAAGTCTTATAGAGCTTAATGTAAGATGATTGAAATGGGTTGATTTTCTTTTTTCCTTACTCGTATTCATACTTTTAAATGTTAATGTACCCAAGTCAATGTATAATAGAGATTTCGTACCGAGGGAAATTCATGTAGAATATTAGAATGGAAAATATACAAGGAACATGAAATGTGAAATTTATAATTCAATTTCTTATGGCCATGTCCTTATTTCGTCGCAATGTGCAGGAAAGGTGAAAACGTTCTATTTTAGATATGATATGGGGCTAAAGAAGATTTGATCGCACAATTACTTTGAATTGAGGGGAAAAAACAAATTATAGCTAGATATCTACGCTGAGTGCCTTATGTAAAGGTTATAATAAATTATATATTCAATACCTATACAACAAAAATCCGCCAATTTTTTGCAATTTCATTTCCTGTACACATTTGGCCTTTTTTCATTTCACTTTAGTCTTTAAAAAGCTACCAGTCATGTTACTTTTCAAAGTTGAGGATGATTACCGTCTAAAATATTCGAGGAACAGTTTAAATCCAAGTCACTAATATCGATGGTTTGGTAACAGGAATTGTGGAATTTGGAGACTGGAAAACAGAGCAATATGATTTTTTTTTGATTTTTTCAAACAGTCCAGTTGGGAATGTGAGACAGACCAGAGCGATCCTTGGAGCTTTACTTTATATTTATGTAAATAAAAAGTCATTGTGCACAGACCAGTGTCTAAATATATAGGTATCGTATATATACAGGGGAAATTATTTGGAATGTTGACCAAAAAGATTGTGAGGATCTTGGGTTGGTCCATCAATTTCGCATCTCGTTTCTACACACTCCCGTACATCTGGGATGACAAACGAAATAAAGTGACACATTTACCCAAACAAAAATGGAATATTCAATTAATTCCATGGTTGCTCAATCTCCTTGTCATGTGGCTTCATGTGGGATTCGTTGTGATACGGATTCTTAGAGAGTTGGAGAATGAACAGAAATTTGACAAGATCCTTCATATGAGTATCATTGTCATGTTCCTCCTTCCATCCGTTCTCGCTCTTAATATTTGTTTCCGGAGAAATGAAATACTAGCTTTCGTGAACAATACCGTTCAATTTATGCTTCAAATTCAAGGTACGCTCAATATTTCCAATTTCCGTGTTCATTCACTCTTCACTCTTACAGTAGTCTGGAGATTGTGTGTGTGTGTGTGTGTGTGTGTGTGTGCGTGTGAGTGAAGAACAAAAAGAGCGTTAGAGTTTTAATTTTTCTCTGCATCCTTTAGAATTCCAAAACAAACTAATTTTAAATACTTTCAAAACTCAACAGAGATTCAATTAAAAGTATTTTTCTGTTGACGCACCCATTGTCAAATTTCCAGGCAAGTATCTGTATTTGAATTTGGGGAAATGGAGTCGGAAGCGATGGGAGCAGTTGATGACGTCAATGAAAAAAAAGTCCTACATTTTCCCATTATTCCTCCTCATGGTACTCTGGCAGAATCCTGAACATCGTTTCTACTTGACGTCGCTCGTCCCTCCAGGAAGTCTGAATATAACCACCAGCTGTATTGTGACTCTCTTCTATTATTGGCTCTATGTGAGCTTGTGGAGTATTTTACTTTTCCATTGTTTCCTCGTTTTAATTTGCCTCTTTACTGTTGTCTTCTTGATCGAGGAAATCAGGTCAGAGCATCATATTATATTATATTAAAAAATCTGTAACCAAAATACAATCCGAAAACACCTTCAAAAAAAACGTACAACTCTTTTTTCAATGAGTTGTGTCAAGAGTAAAAAAGTCGGAATGAGGGTACATTTGTCATTGTACTTATTTAATATATACAATTTAATACATATGTACAACAAATAAAAACGTGTTTTGTTTTTCCATATTTCTCACAGACATGGGAAAAGGAGTGCGTTGACAAACGAGGATATTCGTCATCCGAAAGTGGCTGCTCATATTTACATAAGCTTACAAGTTTTATTGATTCAACTGAATGTATGTTTCGACATGGTCATTTTCTATTTGAAATTCGTCGTCATTCTCAGTTGTGTACTCAATTGCTACGTCCTCGTCAAGATCCATGATGGTCTTCGGAGAATGACTTTAATGGTTCAAACGGTGAGTGGGATTGGTTTATTTCTCATGTCCTTGCACTACTTGGCCTCACTCTATCATACAAGTAAAGAAGTCATTCGCTCCTGGAAAATACAAAGATGGCCCAATAATAAAGGAATCAAATATTTTTGGAAATCCCGTAAACCTTTGAAAGTATGTGTGGGCTTTCTCTATTACATCTCATACGCCACCGTACTTCGGACTGTCTCCATCATTATGATAGCCACGGGGAAACTTCTCATCATCAAGTAGTCGCTTATTCATTAGCCCTTCACCTTGTATACATACTAAATGTGTGTAAACATTTATATAATATATCCGACACAACAAAAAGCGTCCGGTAAAATAAAACCGATTTTGTATTTATTTGGTCGATTAGAATGTCAATGTTGTGTGAATGTGAATGCCTTTGATTATTTCCTCCTCAAAAACAAAAACCAAAAAATATAGACGCCGACCGGACCATGAAATTTTAGACACTGGATATGGATATTCTATAACAGTCCCATTTAATTATTCCTACAATGTATATGGATATTTCCGAATTGAATGTTTCCCTTTGGTCTGGCTTCCTCGTTACCGCGAATTAGTTATTAGACTAAGGAAATTGACCACAGCAGGATTTTGATCTCGATTCTCAATCTCTATGGATTGCGAGGATTGCATTTTCCCGTTTCCCCCCCTCTGTTTTGTGTCCGTGAGTTTGAACATCAAACAGTCACACATCAAAGGACTGATAGAAAACTTGCCAGATGTGTACATATTTTGATTGTGATGAAAGGAAATATATGGGACAATTTTCAGTTTTCAGATAATCTTTCGAATCCAGATATATTTTACAGATTTAAATAAATGGTCATTGAAAATTTGGAGAGAGTATTTGTAAAAAAAAAATAAGGTACTGTAATATAAAATGAACTGTGATGTAGTAAAAAATAAATTGTGTAATTAATGATTTGTAATCTTTGCAAAACCGCATTCAACTTATTTCTGCACGCGCAGGAAAAAACGCGTTGGTTTTCTCTTTCTTGTGCTTTCTCTTTTTTATTCCCTTTTGGATCCTCAATAAAAACGTACCCACGCAAATTGCGCTCACTGTGCTCAACTGAGTTGTCTATACGGAGAAATTTAAACAATCTAAACAAGTAATTATTACAAATTTTTTTTTTCGTGTATTTCTATTTGATTTTATAATTTGCATGAGAATTGGAATTCAGAAGTATCCACACACACAAAATAAAATAAAGGAAGAATTCCCTTTAGTAAAAAAAAAATGAGTCTTGTAATGAAAATCAGAAGGGAATAAACCAAGAGGAATTTTTTTCCCTCGAAAAGGTTTGTATGAAGTTATTATTTGGAAATTCATAAGGAGGAAAGATGAGAGAGACATGAAGGATGTACAATGAAAAGGGAAAGGAAGGGAGATAAAGACTTTAGTTGAGACTCACAAGAGACGGGATATTACAATTTGATAGGATTAGTTTTGATGGTGTCTTTTTTTTGGGTTGAGTTGGCCGTGAAAGTATACGACTCGGCGGATATATAATGAAGAATATGAAGAATAATGAAGAATATCTACACACAACATAAATGACGTCAATGTATTTTACTGTCGGCTTTATAAATGGCATGTAATGTGATGCGATGTGATATGTTTGGGTTTCAAATGAATCTCTCGCTCTCTCTCTTTCTCTCTGCAGCACATCAACCACCACAAACCAACTAAGACATGCAAAATAAAGAATTTTCAGCTCAAATTTTACGATTTCGCCTACAAGTGAGAGGGAGAGAAAGAGAGTAAGAGAGTGAAAGTGTGGAGCATAAACTTTTGATAGAAATTTCCCTCGTAGTTAAAACCAAAGACATGATTATTCCTAGCGAGTGTGTGTGAATGTGCTCTTTTTCCAAATGACGACAAGTGAATTGCTGTAGAAAAATCGTGGTCTCCTCGTCATCCTCATCATCATCATCACCATAATCATCAAAGTCATTTATCTAGAACGCATAACTCTTGTTCTCATAAAACGCGGACATTAGAGAAACCAATGCCATGTTGTGATTTTATATTTATGGAGATGACAGGTAAAAAAAGTCCCCAACAAACAAGACGGGAGATGAGAGTTGAGAGAGCACATCAATCTACACTGTACATTATGCATACGAAATCCCGACACTCTCCCACTGAATACTTTCCCTCTCTACGTCCACGTTTTTTTTTGAGGTTTGTAAGATTTTTTTTAAAGGTTTCTTAGGTTTTTTCTTGAAGGAAAAAGCATCAGAACTCCGAGCTCTTCAATTTCAAATCTTTTTTTACGGTTTATTTTATATGGCGTGTCAATGCCAGTGTAGCATGGCATAATTGGCATTTGGTAAATCCGTAAATCCTACCAGGACACGAATTATTACGATCTATATACATACATACATACACAAAACACATACACAATCTTAATTTTTTGTTTGACAAAAGTGTGGTGGAAACTTCCAACTGCCATCTGAGTGACTCCCGACGACTTGAGATTGACGTCGACAGCAACTGTTATAAAGGAGCACAAAAGCGACAAACGACCTCAAAGTATCCCTACTCCCAATTTCCTACAACTACAAGGATGATCAAATAGCCAACACACACTCTCACACACAAACACACGGATAACCAATGCGATAAAGGAAAAGAGAAAAGAAAAGAAAAAGAAAAAGAGGAAGAGACAAAAGGAAAGTAGATTTTGCAACTGGATAAACTTGTAAAATAGAGACTACAAGTACTGGGATCCATCAACCCAAATTGCATACGTACATACATGGTACATATGTACATTTATAGATATATATACATAATAAGAGAGCAAAAGCGTATACCTATGTAGTTTGCAGTTGTAGCTGTATTACAGTTACAGTTAGAGCCTATACAGTATAGTGCATTAAAATATATTGGGAAAAGTAAATACAATATTTACATTTCGTCTGACGTGTGTACAAACATATACTGATATGCATGTACATATATGTACAGACATGCACGTTTGAAGGACAACACAGAGAATAGAAGGAAATGTGATAGAATGGAGGATGAGAAAGTGTCGTCAGTATCGTATATATACATGAGAAGGAAAGAAAGAAAGAAATAAAGAGAGAGAAAGACAGAGAAAAGAGTTTCTGCTTACCCTGACGTCGTGGATTCCGATGAATTTATGACTCTCCTCCCGGGTGATCATAAAGACGGCCAAATTAGCTGTGTACGTGGCGAGGAAGACGACGGCAAACATGGACCAGACGTGTACCACCATTCTGTGGAAAATTAATACATGTACAGTACACACACACACACAAAAGATACATGATTTCCTTCATCCCTTCCCGTTCATTTTAAGCATATATTCAAAGGCTCCGAGCAAAATCCACATACACACGGACCAAAAAAAAACCATTCCTTACAAAATAAGATAGGAATATGAAAGAAAATATACACAGTGTAATGAACCAAACTAAATCCGTGGGTACACACATTGTATTACATTACAGATATCACATATAAAAATGGGGTTATGGTAAGGTATATACTGACAGAAATACATGTAAGATATATATCCAGAAACTCGGTAGATGGTAGAAGGATTGCCCCCAAGGAGAAAGTCATTTTCTTTCTTTCTACACCGGGTGGAATTCATCAGATCACTTTGTTTTAGGATCGGAAACGGTTTGCTACGTTCCTTCTGACTTGTTGATGTTGTTTGAAGGATAGTCAAGGCAATTGGATAGTTCACTCACATTTCTTTTGTAATCACACACGTGTGTCTTGAGCATTTTTGAATTTTTGAGAATGAAGGTGAAGTGACGATAGTTCCGATGATACATAGGGATTTTGTATTTGTATTTTGGGCAAGTAGTTCATTGTTGGCTTTATACAGACATGTACAGATGCATTGCATGGAAAGCCACGTGTCATGTAATATCCGTTTCACACATAAATATTCCCCATGTTCAATGCATATCCAAAAACAGAGTTTTGCACAGAGCAATAAAAAAAAAAGACTTTGAGGAAGAGAACTTGCTTGAAAAATTCCAAGAAGAGACGAGAGTTAAAAGAACAAAAGTTCTCTCAAGTTATTCATCTGTACAACGACATCAACTCTCTCCAAACTATTAGAATCACACAAGGGGAGCGTACAAATAAAAATAAAAAGGGGCCAATAATAATACTTTGAAGTGAAAGTGTTAAGTTGTGAGTCGTAATGCACGATATATCCTACACCTACACAACATATGACTTTGTCTCCCTATACATTTGTATTTTATGATATTGAACATTGGTATAGGTTTGTGTGATTCGTCTCAAGTTCTCAAGTCATCTCCCTACATATTTATTTCACTCTGTTCCTCCGCCGTCGACGACACATATGTGTAAGAGTAAGAGTATGTACATATGTGCTGGGAAGCATAAGAGGAGGTGACGAACGTAGGCCATAATCTGACAAGCTGACGATAATGTCACGATCTGAGGATTTTATTCCATTCTTTCTCTCTCTCTCTCTCTCTTCCGCACTCCATTCAAACACATCTAAATCGGAAAAGACAGAGAGTCCATGTCACATAAAATATAAAATATATAAAACTCGATCTGTACAACAAGAGAAATAGAGAGAGAGAGAGAATGAAAACATTCGGTAGTTTTCCTCATACAAATCGGGGTCTTGGTTTTGTAAACTATCTGAGCATCAGAATCAGAGGGAGAGAATTCAAATCCAAATCATGCCACGTGACAGAACAAGCAGATTAAATCGTTTGAGACGGCCCATAAAATTTGAATACAAGAGCATCATAAAAATAACTATGGATTCTCGATTCTCTCGTTTCCTCTCCTTCTCTCTCTCTCTGTTGCCTAGTATACCAAAATAAACCAAGTCGATGAGTACCTTCATGCTTTCTCCATAGGGAAATGGAGAAAGTAGTACAGTCATATAGACGTTGGGAGAGAGAGTGAGAGGGAGAGGGAGTGTTTTGTTTGGCCTTGCGTAGGGCATGAGCAATTTTTTGGAGCTCTCCCTGTGACCGTTCACCAATGACATTGACAGATTATGCAACTTTTTGTCATTACATTTCTCCCTACTGATTTTTGCTCCTCCAGTGTTGGCGTGCCAACAACATGCAAAACTTGAGCTCAAATTTCCCAAAATCCAAAACTTTTCCCCTCCCAGTTGTTCCGGGTTGGTCCTCTTTTACAGGTTCTAGGATTGGCAATTGGAAATTCCAGTTTTCCTCCAAACGACGTATACATGTATTAAAAAAAGAGTAACGTATTTTAATACAAGATTTGAGATTGAGTAAAGGAATTTGAGAAAGAATTCACGTTACATCCGCGACGACTGCCTACAGATTACATCATTATACATGCAGATTATTTTCCATGGAAATTTTTTCCTGGAGAGTGAAAGTGCAAAACTTTCACTTGCACTTGTTTTACGTGAACCAAGGCCCGGCTTTAATCTAGATACAAAATTCCTCTGACAAAATCCAAAATCCAAAAGCTCACATTTACCCAAAATGAGCAAAGATGGAAAAAAAAAAGTTTTTTTAAAAATATTCTAATAAATTATTGTGCATTCACGAGAACAAGCGAGGAAAAATCGCTGTATTCCTGTTCCCCACTGTTCATTTGACTGGCAAACGAAAGGGGAAAAAAAACTATACAACTTTCGCCAGAGAAATAATGATGGACAGACACATTAAAAATATTGGAAAAGAGAAAGAGAAAAAACTTTGGAACCTTGAGAATGGAGATCTATATGGATAAATTTATATGTACTACTTACAAAAAAATACATGCATAAAATGGATGTGGATTTAATACAAGTAGCTCGACCCAGTCGGCAAGTCGGCAATGTATATGAGCTCAAGATAAAAGGGATGAAGATTCTCTCCTTTTCACAATTCATGACAATTCTTTATCAATGTCGTTCCAGATTTGGGTTTGGATTTAGATTTCAGTAGTCGGTTTTTACTGTACTTATTTGGGATTCGGATTTTGGAGATTTTTTTTTTTTTGTGATCTTGTGCATTGATCCAATCCAACCAAATCTCTTTCTCAATTCAGTATCTCCATGAAATTTCTCTGTACTCTCCAGGCGATGGATGTCGGAGAATCAGAATAGCTAGTAAGAATAACGACAGAAATTCAGAGGAAAATGACGGGAGGACGTCAAATGTCAAATAGAATGAATAGAAATAGAAACTGACAAACTGGATGATAGATAGAGGAGTCAAGGCTAAACTCAAGACCGGATTCATCTCCACAACATTCACTCCATTTTCTTCCTTTACTTTGAAGGTCTCCATTTTTTTTCATTTGTAATCTGATTTCACTTGAGCTTGTCATGGACAAACAAAACCTCCAGACAATTCCTTTCACTTCAATTTTCACACACACAAAAAAAAAATCTCCTTATTTGAGTCACAACTAAGAGACGTGCAAAATAATATATTTTGGATTTACAGATATAAAGTTATAAAGTCACAAAATGTAAAACGATTTCATTTCCCTCACAATTTCAGCTTCAAAAAAATCAGGTTCAACATTGTCGTCATCACTTGTCAATCCGCTCGTTCAGAATTGCTCAAAAGTTTGAAGTGCAAGTGAAAAAAAATAATAAGGGAAAACAAACAGACGCGCTGAGGACAACATCAAAATGTAAAGTTGAAGCTCCCAACACCGTGATGAAAAATAACTTGTCACAGTACAAGGACAAATATGAATGTACGATATTTACATGGAATTCCCAGTCATTTACCTAATTCAAAGAGTGAGCTGGATGAACGAAATACGAGCATTAAAGTGGGGTACTTTTATGCCTTTTGTACAGCAGCAGAGTAATGAGTGAGCATCAAGCGTTTAAATGCTTCAAAGGGAATTGAATTCTCATTGGCATCCTGACGACTTTTGCACAGAATTTAATTGGCTAGAAGATAAATGCGTGTGCGTGTGTGGATTCTCTTGGATGTTAAAAATTTCACAGGTCACAAGGATTAATATTCACATAGATAAAATACAAGAGAATGAGGATAAGAAGAAGAATGATACCAATTCTCATTGATTCATCAAGTGTAAAATACAGATATAGACAGACGGAGGAGAGAATTTCCTGGAGACCAACACATCAAGTCGAGGGTTTATAATTTGAAGAAGGGGGGATTTAAAAACTTTCTCCCCCATCCAATATTCAAAGTTATATCTGGAGCCTGGGAAATCTTGAGGATTTTACAATGTCAAACAGCAGCAGAACGAACAACAGAACAAGAACAACAAAGTTTTGGAATCATTACAGACCATGCGGTTTTTGCGTTCCAGAAGCTGAGGGAATCATTTTAGCTCACAACAACAAACACACACACAGAGCATCAACAGCAGGGAAGGGACAGAAATACACTACACACACACACGGAAAACTTTGCGTATGGTTAAGACTACAGACCGTACCGTATACAGACTACGCACAACGCAGACAAAAACTTTTCAATATCTGTAATATTTGTGTGTGGAAACATACTTTGCTGTAAATCCTCTGGGTGGATCAATATGGACTGACGCTTGGAATAAACGGGCCCACACCAACCAACACGAGCGAAAGAACGAGAACCGAGCACCCGGTTTGGCCTCTTTCTGTAAAATCACAAAGATAGTCTTCAACTTTCCACCTTCCTTCAGCAAATTAAACAAACAATCGGGAAACTTCATACATATAAATGTGTGTGTGTGAAATTTCCAAAATAAACAGTCAAATTCCATGTCAAATTCACACAATTTACCGAGAACACCTTGAATCAACATGAAATCTCTTCATTTATTTATTTAAATTTTAAATTTACCTTCATATTGAATCCAAGTGGACTGAGCCATTCAAATGCAAAGATGGCCAAAGAGTAAACTTGGATCCCCACGAGGCCGACAAGCATCCATAAGGCAGGGTCAAATGGTTCTACAAAATAAAAAAATCCAGAGTACACGTCAAAATCACATACACACATACAATTCCCAATACAATTTCGTCTGCAAACGAAAACGGAAAAACGGTTGTACAAAATTGTAAAACTATCGTAAAACTGCAATGTAATACAGTGCTCAAAACTGGAGAAAGGAGAAAAGACCTACAAAAATGTCTTAAATCTATAAAAAAAAAAACGTGGTGGAGCAATAAGAGAGAGAATTCATGAATTCATGCCATAGAAAACATTTTTTTATGACGATCGATAAAATTTAGTTAAATTCCTCGTAAAAAATGAAGTGTTGACAGATTTTTTTGAAATAAAAGAAAGTAAATGTTTTGTAAAGTGCTCAGAGAGTGGCATAAAAAAAGAACACGGGAGAGAGAGAGAATGTTTATACAGAATAAATATGGTATTTTTGGGGAGCTCGGAGCTTGGAGTTTGGCGTGTGGAAAAGAAACCTCGAGGAGAGAATAAAATAGGAGAGAGAGAAAGGAGATGATTTAAATGGTTTGTAGTTTGTGTTGTCGGATAGACACAGACATAAATGTCATTATTAAATTAGGAATTCATATTTACTGGGAGAATGAGAAAAAGAGTGAGAGTGAAAGAGAGAGAGAAAGAAGGAAAGAGTTGGATGCCGGATGAGTTGGTTCTTGTTTGGGCTTACTTCGTTTCAAAGCCATTATATTCCGCGCTCTCATCGCTTTTCTCCCATTTCCTTTACTTTCTCCATCTCCGCCTCTCTTCCTCTCTCATCTCGCTTACAATATATATATATACTAGAAAAAGGCCCGCCGTCCACACGGCGGATTTTTTCTATGTGTCTGTCTATGCGTTGCATTCTTTCATCAAAATTGGTCCCGGTTTCCCAAGCTTTTGTTGTCCCTCAAAGTCACATCGATTGACTTTATTTTAGTGGTAAATGAATCTTTTCCACAACGTTCAGTTTGGATTATTCAGATATCCGAAATTA